>JAOXYL010000086.1:14103444-14121503 GCA_028564955.1 Terapon puta | reverse complement strand
GTCACCTCCCCGACTAAGCCATGCTATGATGGTGCTGCGGCGGCTACTGAGGAAGCGCTGGGTGCTGGGAGTCGTCTTCGGCCTGTCTCTCATCTACTTTCTGACCAGCACACTCAAACAGGTACAGAGAGAGGGAGTCTGATCTTGGTGTCTGACAGCCTCTGGTTCAGTGTTTCAGGAGCACATTGTGCAGACAGTGGAATAACCAGAGGGACAGGTCTGTCTTTGGCTCCTGGAAAACATCACCAGAGAAACCAAGGGGCTCCCTCACACTGATGGCTAAATCCTGTCAAGCCAGCATTTCCCTGATGCAGTGCTGCTCAGTAACTCGCCCTCGGTAGCGTATGAGATACTAAAGGGAAAGTTACCCTCGTAGATTGATGCACGTCCTGTCAAAATCTCCAGTTTCTGATCGACTTGGTCTATTTTATGGTGGTCTTATTTCTTTCCCGATCAGACAATGAATTAGAAGATATCAACCGTTCATGTCATGTGTACCCAATACTGTCCCAGTAATCATCAAAATATGCTTATCAACTAATAAAAGGGTGCTGAAACATGAAACCGGAGTCCTTTAATGTTAAATTTAGTAAACAAACAAAGAGTCCTGATGTAATGTAGATTGGATTCATTTAATGTTTTGTGAAAAACAAGCAATCTTTAATAAGGTCAATTATAAATCCTGATACCCCTGAATAAATAGGTAGATTCAGAAACAGTAACACTGAATCTGCCCTTTCTTAGGTGATCATTTCTGTACTTTAATTCAGGCTCCAGCAGTCACTTCTTTACCACGAGGTCACATGGTACAGGCCTCTGATACTGGACTTCAGCCATCTAGATGCTCTTTTTAAGTTACATATGAGGATATTCACAATTATCTTGTTATGGACACGCACCACGGTCAGCTTTTGCGACCTGTGATATGCCCATGCATCATGCTCGTGGTGGTTTTGCAGGTTAACACTGTTTTCATCACTGGTCACTGTGGGCCCTTCAGGGCTATAATAGGAAATAAGTATCTGATTGATTAAGGCACAATAAACACATGCGTTGATGATGACAATAACTTTTAGCTAAATTGTTAGCTACTGATGAGACGCATACATAACAATCAGCCCAGCTCTATCTGATTTATGTCAGAAATTTGGCACCAGGAGAGTCCAGTATAGTATTTATTTAGGCAAAAGTCGCTGTTTAAAAGAACTTTGTCTTATTTTGTTGTGACTAGTTTGTGTTATTATTAGTGAAAATCATATCTGCATTGATATCTGAAATATTTCCGTTTCCAGGCCTACAGTGCTCTCTCACTTTATGTATCGTCATCATGTTGTCCCACGTTTTTCTGAACTTTAACATACTCTTTGATGTCTCTCTCCTGTGTGAATTTTACAGGAGGAGCGGACCATACGGGACCGCACGCTGTTAGAGGTTAGAGATTCAGACCACCGCATACCCTGGAAAGTCCGTTTCAACTTGGGCAACAGCAGCCGACAGATCACTCAGTGCAGAAACTCCATCCAGGGCAAGACGCTGCTCACAGACGAGCTCGGTGAGTAATACAGCCGTTACTCACCGCCAGAGAGAGATGATAACAGCTCTGGCTGCCTGTTTTGTTGCGTTTAATCAATATGTACTCTTATCTGGGTCAATGTTTCACAGGTTATGTCTGCGAGAGAAAAGACCTGCTGGTTAACGGCTGCTGTAATGTCAACGCTCCCAGCAGCAGACAATACATTTGTAAAAGCTGCCTGGCCAATGGTTGCTGTAGCATCTATGAGTATTGCGTGTCTTGCTGCCTCCAACCTGATAAGGTAATCAGTCATATCAAGGATGTAGAGGGGCTTGAGTTATTGCCATCATCAGAAAAATCCCCACCCTCTGCTGCATGCATGCATTTTATGCGATGATCATGCAATGCAAGAATTCAGATATGAATGTATCAGTGCTGAATATTTACTTTATACGTAGCAGTGACCTTGAGGTGCAAAAAGCACAGTGTGAATAGACTGAAATCTGTTCTTGTACGTGAAACTGTTATATTTTATTCTTTACATTTTCTTTATATTTACTTTTTCTTTTTCACACATGCTGACTCTTATCTGTTCACTCTTCATCAGCAACCTCTCCTTGAGCGTTTCCTGAATCGTGCAGCGGAAGGCTTTCAGAATCTCTTCACCGCTGTGGAGGATCATTTTGAGCTGTGCCTGGCCAAGTGTAGGACTTCTTCACAAGTATGTTATGAGATGAAAAATCAAACACGATCATCCCTGACACTGACCACAACCCATCCTATGATGTACCCGCTCTGCTACTGAAGCCATTTTGAAACTGAATAAGATTAGAGAAAGTGGTTGTTTCTCAGAGATATGCAACCGAACCTCCAAGCTCTTTCATGACAAAAAAGTAGATATTTCAAGTCTCAAAGCCAGATCAAAGATATGCTCATTTTTTCCAAATGTATCTCTGTGACTCATTGCAATTGTCTGAAAAACTGACAACAGCACATTTTCACATTCACTCTGCACTCGCTTCGACCTTTGCTCAGTAATATGACTCAATATGAATTTAAACTTGTCAAAGTAAAATTGTCAGTTGCTCTTGATAACATCAGAAAAAATTCCTGAAAAAATTCTGCATTTTATAGTTCCTGGAGTTGAATGAGTATATTATTTATTTATTTATTATGAGTTATTATTTAACATTCCTTAGTTACTTAAAAAAATGAACCTATTCGTGCTTATCTTCTTTGTGTTAGAACAAAAAATGTTAACTTGCTAGTTTCTTTCCTCTCATGCAGAGTGTTCAACATGAGAACACGTACCGAAACCCTCAAGCAAAATACTGCTACGGAGAAAGTCCTCCAGAGCTGCTTCCTGTATGAACTTTCCTCGGGGGTTTAGGAAGTGCAAGAGCAGCAGTGGCCTATCAAAGCGACCCTATTTGGACCACCTAAGGGTGCCTGGAGATGAAGCTCTGGCTAAACGAACTACTGTCTTGGACAATTTTGAATTCTTGTGGCAAAGACATGAAGACGTCAAAGCCCAACCTCAAACTGGACAAACGCTGTATGTGATTTGATTATTTACACTTCATAAGTGCATAGAACACTTCATACATTCATCCATGATGATCATCAGGTCTACACATCAGGCAGCTCATCCATGAGAATCCACTTCAAACCAGTTCATGTCATTAAACATTGGCTTCATTTTAAGAGAAGGTAACAGCTGATTCATGTTTTCTTGGAGATTTCAAAAACCGCAAAGAATGTGTCATTATTTCTGTGTATAGTGCATGCATATGAAACTGCTATTTAATAAAAGTGACTGTGAAATGAAATGGGTTTATGATTTTTATAAATGATGGCTTTTGGAATTTCTTAAACAGTGCCTTTGATATTTTTATGAACTGTGATTTTACAGAGGTAAAGCTTAAATATGTGTCATTTACTTAATAGAAGGTCACAGGAATTGTATATATTATGTACTTTAAAGGTTGTTGAGGGGAACATCTGGGTCTAAGAGAAGGAAATGGAGCTATATGACTCAAATCGTAGAAGTCTTTTATTTGCCAAAATAAGCATTATAATAAAAGGAAAAATGCACAAATAAGGTATTCAAAGCATTTGAAGGGTTTTGTTTTCATTTCAAATTTCAGTTTGAAATGAATGTGCAGAAAAGTATGAGCAATTATTGGAAAATCCCCAGGTTTGTAAAATTTCCAGAAGCTCATTCATACTCACAAAATATTGGAGCTGCATCTGAATATTAATTAATCACTTAATTTGAGGAGGACGAGACCCACATTAATCTTTTCTTCAGTGTTGTTCTCCTGCATTGCCTTGATGGGACTTTGACAGACTTTATCTGCCTCTCTGTGCACTGTCCATCTGTCCACAAATTTCACTTTATAACATGGTGATTGGAGTCTAAACTGGTAGCTCTCTGAATGTGATCCTTATCAGCTTCTCTTTCTGCCTTAGGCAGCATAACGTGCTCACAGGGGATAGATGGCCGGAGCGAAACGATTAATCATTGTGAAGGCTGAGAAAACAAACAGGCGTAATTAAGAAATGTATTAGACCCCTTTTCATTTGCCTTTTTGGCAAGTTGATTAATTGCTGTCACATGGGAACTATGTCAGAAAAAGTATGAAGTTTGTTGAACAAAAAACATTCCTAAAGTAGCTTTTATTAAATTATTAAATAATTGGACATTTTGGGAAATTCACTTGCAGAGTCTGAGGAGAATGTTTATATCACTTTACTCTCAGACTCTGACTCTGTCCAGAGATAAAAAAAAAAAAAGTCCTCAAATCAGCACCTCTAAAACTCACTAATCAACATGTTTGCACATCTGCAAGAAAACCAAAGTGGAAAATGAACATTTCCTGCCTTAAACACAAGGCATAACCTGTTAATTAATGAGCTATTAACTATTGTATCTCTTTGTTTGACAAATATCTTAAATTCATCCACTCATTCCTACAGAGTATTAAAAGTGAGACCCAAGCTTTAAATGCCTTAAGTGCATGTCAGCATCACAAATTAGAATTAACATATATTTAAAAAAATGCTTTACAAGTAAAGAATAGCTGCCATAAACTAACCATGCATGCACCACAAAACTGAGGTCACCGCATGTTAGAAAATTACAGGAGGTGTCCACTCCCCTCAAAATACCGATAACGTCTTGCCTCAGCAGCTGTACGTTTATTCCCTTTGACCTTCATAATTTGGGTTGCAAGCTTACGCCCAAGCCAGTTCAGATAGTCTCTGGCTGTCTTCAGAAGAGTGTGACTCCACTGCTTCCTCTCAAACATGTGCTTGGGCATTTCGGGCGGAGGTGGCTTTGGAGAGCATTCCCCGCTGAGAGTTTCCTTCAGACACACTGCGAGCATGTTGACCCTGGAGATGGTCTCCTTGAGTGTCTTGTGAAGTGAAAAGTCCTGGGGATTCAGGTTGTTCCTCTGGTCCTCCAGGATGTTTTCCAGGCCGAGGTGCATGAAGCGAAGGCTGCATGCAGCATTTGACCCATTGAGGGTGGAGTTCCCGTTGACCTTGAGCTCAGGGAAACCTGGGGGCCAAGTGCCAAGGTGTCTCCCATTGGCTTCGTCCTGGGAGAAAGGACCAGCAGCGAAATCATTACTTATCAATTCTCTCTGTGTGACAAATGCAGCTCTATATAAGTCTTAGACTCAGGGTCTGCAGGATCGCACGACACATCTCCACATGGAGACCCATGCAAGAAATTTGTCAGCAGATTTAATCAAGGATGTGGTTTTAAAAGCATTAACTCTCTCTGCCTATGTTACCATGAAAAAACACATTTAGGAGATCAAAGATTTTTCATAAGCACAAGCACTGACTAAAGACATTTTCCTGCCATAAGGGGCTCATCCCACACACCGTAAAAAGGTCAAATAATTTCAAATTCACATATTGTACCTGCATTAAACAGATGCATGAGTTATGTACTGAGCTATGCTGTTACTCTCACAAGTGAAATTATGCAAAAACAAATGCCTGTCTTTCAGTATTTCAGACAGCCACAGATTATCTCATCCTACTGTATTAGAAATAATGTAAGTAAGTAGCCTATGAAGCACAAGTATTTTCTGCTACTTTATGTTGATATACCCTAGCATATGAAAAGGCAAAATGTTGTACTTTTACTTTATTTAAATGTTCTATATTTACTACATCATTACAGATATAAAACAGACTCAAATGTTCATAAATCAAAGCATTCTAATGTTTCTGTGCCATGTTAAAGAGGAAAAGTATTTCAATAATGTAAGCTGCTGTTATAAACCGTAAATGGGCCATTCCTCGTGATGCACTTTTAACACTTTCCCTGCTGATTTCTGTACTGAAGGGTAAAATCATGAATGCAAAACTTTCACTTGTAAAGGTTGTGAAACTGCTACTCTTGCTTAAGCCAGAGGTCTAAATACCTCCTCCACCACTGTCAACATGTCTTCAAAGTGATCGAGGGCTGCATCATAGACAGCGGCTTAGAAAGAAAACCTTCTTTGTGCATCACTCTGCTGCTGAAAATGTCCAAAATTCTGTGGCCGTGACACATCTCATACACTGCACACGGTATCACATTACTTACAAAACTTGTCAAGCTCGATTGAACCAGGCTTTCAGTGAGGGCTGTCAGCTCTTTTGGCTTGCACAGAACAACAGCAAGTTTTTTTGGCACATGTCCTGCATCGAGCCTCTGCATCAGGATCACCATCCCGGCAAACGCCACCTTCAGAAAGCCTGCAAATGTAAGTGCACAAAAACAGCTCTCTAAATCCATCACATCAATTCAAAAGTCTGAAAGATCTGTGCTTTCTGACGCACGCCAGATAATGAATGAATGAGAGAAGTGCATAGCATACTGTACCTGAGGTGTATTTCATTCTGTCTCTGCTCAATTGCGCGAATGTGACACTTTCTGATTCCTACAATAGTACCATCACCATCACACTTGATTTTTATATTTGCTGAGCTCTCAAAGTAGGCGTGTGAAAGAAGCGCTGATAATAAACTTCCCCTATCTCTAACTTAGCCATATCCTCCATATCCTTTGATGAAAAAAAGCCAAATCACTGAAGATTAGGTTCCTTGACAGGTCAAAACCTTGTGCAGTGCTTTTTTTGTCACTTGGGTAAAAGTTGCAAATCACTAGAGTTAAAGATCAATCTGTCATGAAGGTTTACTCATTTTCAGTGCAAGCGTATTGATGAGCAGCCTACGAACAAATAAAAGAATGGTTTGGGAAATTTTGGTTTGTAAAAAAACAGATTCTTTTTTTTTATTTCATTGAACTTGCATGATCTCGACCCAACAGCGACTGAGTTTACCTTCTCTACAAGCAATTATATTTACTCTGGTTGCAACACCAAAGGTAAACAGTATTCTTATTTTTTTACATCATCACAGATTTAGCACTTACCCTGAAAAACAAAATTCTCTAACATACGTCACCAAACACTTTTGTTTTCACACCATATACGTTATGATCGATTCATTCCATCTTTGATCACTGCACTCATTGCACTTCCTGTGCGCAGATGTGACGCTAACCACAGCTCGACAATATCCTCTTCTTTGAACCTGGTTCAATCCAGTTTAGCGCTTCAACCACATTTTCTAAATTACATCACTGGTTTGATGTAACTGTAAAAGGATGCCGTAGGACTGATGATCCAGTCCTTTGCACAACAGTCCTGCAGGTGTAACATTTTTTTCAGTGGTGGTTATTAAACACTTTCAAACATAAGAAATAAATGCAAACTGACACAGAATATTACAGGATCTGAATTTCTTTATTAAGTTTATTAAGGAGTACCAATACATGTATAAAATGTCATGGTGTTACCACCCCATACAAAGGACAATAGATGGATGTAGAAGTAGACCGGCAGGCCAGAGGAGGCGTTTGAGAGTAAAAATGAGACAGAGGCAAAATGAACACGGTAAAATTCAGAAATTATATGGATATTACAAAATAACTTACACATACCACCTTCTAAGGTCAGCATATTACCAAATAAATAAATAAATACAAAGCATCAAACCAATAAAAGAATAAATAAAGCACTAATATAAGACTTTTTAATTACTGCTGACATCACAATTGCCGCAAAAATCACAAAACTGACAATATGTTTTAAATGCCTTATGAATAAATAATAGATTAACACCGACATTGGATTGAAATAAATTATATCATACAAACGGGTATTTGCGTTTACATTTCTTGACATGTACTTGGTGTTACATTGTATAAATAAAGTGCTGCTGCCAATAAAGATTTGTTAACAATAAATAGTAATATTTCATTTCTTTTTTTTTTTTTACAAACATAAATACTTACAATAGACATACTTAAAGAGCCACTCTGAAATAAGCTACATCAAAGTCTTCTCATAGATGTTATTCACATAATTATATTCACATTTCCCAGCAGGTTTTGCAGCCAACACTGCACTGAACTGAAGTCAGGCCCCAAACATGCCACAACACACATACAATAGACCAGGATTGACCAGAGGCAGATGTAATGACAGTAAACATTTGACCATGAAGATGACTGAAGAAAAAGCACATTTTCTTCACCTTAGAATTCCCTGTTAAAGTTATGTAACTCATTGCTGTCTCATTGCACCGGGCACTGGGGGTTGGGTAAAAAAAAAAAAACCTGTCAGAATATGCAAAAATGGACTTTCTGACGTGTTGAATCCTTTCTGTCTAATTGTCACACCCTTCAACCTCTTCAAGTACCTGCTGCACTTGTGTAACCCAGTCCTTCAGTGTGACTATGACAACCTTTCCATACACTTTCTTTAGATAGTCATGTAGCGTCACTTGTAGCGTCACTTGCGGGGCTGGTGTTGTTAGTGAAGGCGTGCCTGAATCAATGCTTGTAAGAAGTGTTTTTATTTTATATACAAGGTCGAATAGACGGCCCTTCACTTGTTTCGCAGTTTTTTCCAATGTGTTCCAATCGTTCTGATATTCTTGCACCTTTGAAATGTGGAACTGAAAAAGAATGCCCTTGAAGTAGATGCTCCGCAGCTTCTCAGAGATGTTGGCACCAGATATTTTGGCATCAGGGACCTCCTCTGGAAATGTACCATCAATGGCTCCATGAAACTTTGTCTGCAAGATCATATGATAAAGATTGAATTTATTTTGTGGTTTCTAAATGAGTTACTGTCTAGTGCTAACTACCTAACTAAATGCTACAAGATGTTTGCTTTACAAATGAGTCACTAATATAGTATTACTAATATAGTATACTAATATATAGTATACTATTTACTTTCCTAACATTACATTACAGCTGCAATAAGAAACTGCTAATGCAAATTAAATTTCCCCCCACTACTAGTTCACATAAAAAGCACTTAACAGTCACTAGGAAGTTGATCTATCAAAACCTTGTATATGGCTGGATCGTGTGTGGTCAGTGTGCTATATTGTGTCACAAGCTTAGTCAGTGGTTGTGTCTATAATGTTAATTATTGCATATTGAATGTTTAACTGCAGTTTCCTTTAGGTGTTCGGCTAACATTTGTTCTTAAAGTGTACTGAGGTAGTATTTGACATGACTTTGTTAAGGTACATTAATTTAAAGAATGTCTCACTCACACTTGAGTGTTTTGCCGAAGTGCTTGTTATTTGAGATGTTGAAACTTGGGCTGTCTGTCACTCTGTAAAGCTGACTTCTCGTTTCTCTTCCTCACAGTCTTGTGCAGGTATATGTTCTTTCCATGCACTCACATGAGCCCCAATCATTCCTATTCAAAACTCCACATCACATGGTGGCAGTGGAATAGCAGACTGTTCTTTGTCTTGGTAATTCTTAAAAGTTAACTAACCACTTCTAATGCTATCAGAAGCTTTAGAAGGTAGGGTCTGTACTCATAGTGCATGCAGCTAAAAAACAACAACTAATGAGGCACTGCTTGGCCAAGCAGTAGAAGGACTTCATCACTCAGTGACTCAGACTTAGTCATCTTTTACCTTTTTGTCTTTTTACATCACATCAATATTACACATTACAAGAAGTAATGGAATAAGATGGTGCAGCCACAGCCCACTGTTAAATGCATTTGCAGGCGACTGGCTCAACACCTCCGATCCTAAAGCAACTCCTTTTAATGTGCAGTGAATTAGAGGCACCGTCCTTTCTGCTGTTGTGTGAAAAAAAACTCTCACAGTGCGGAGTGTGAAACAAGATCGTTGTTGATTATTATTGCTCTTCTTAATTTAAACAACATAAATTTGTTTGGCTGCAATGTAAACGGATGAACAAGTGGCTCTTTGTCACCCAAGCAACATTTGCTGTATCATTAAACTGCCCATAAGGACACATTTTACTTACAACAGTGGGGAATTCTGCAAATTACCTTGATGCACACATCCAAATAAGTTTTGATTAAGTGACTAAGTAATTATTGATGAGTGGATAAACTGAAATGTTTTGCATCAGCTACAAAAACTGCTTCTGGTGGAAAAATGTTGTGTAAATGCAACAGGCACATCAGAGAAAGAAATACGTCAGCCCCAGAAAAATAACCGCATGACAGAATCAATGGGAGGTACTTACATATTCATTCAGTAGCTCATTTGCTTCATGTTTCAGTAACTCTGTAAGATCCTTAGTTCTGTTTAGGTCACATTTGTCCTGAGTTGGAGCAGAAAACACTGGCCCCCACTGGGCCTTCAGGAGCATCAAAACCAGTACTAGGAAAAGATCAAAATATATAGATGACTGACAATGGAACACATAATAAAACATAAAAACATAAATCTGCTTCTTCTAAGATGGATTTCTCTGTGAATAAGGACTAAATAGGAAAAGAGGAAAGAAAGCAGCAAGATTCAGAAAACATCCATCTTTCATTAATATCTCTGTATTTATTTTTCTTAGATAAGGCTAGTTTCAGTGGTCGAGACCAGGTTAACCTAGTTTAAAGGGACTGCTGGAAAGCAAGAAAAACTATGAAAATGTTTTTTGTAAGGGTCAGTCTCCCTGGTATTTAAATATATATGCTTGAACATTCACATCACCACTACAAACAAAATCACACACAAAAAAACATTTGACTTCATCAGTATATATGGTACAACTAATATATTGATTTAAACTCCACTATTAGATTAATCAAATAATGTTCAAACATTTTTTTAAATGTATAATGTATATTATAAATATATTTACCAAAGCAGCTTAGATGTCCATCGAGTGTAAAATCCATAGTGGCAGTAACAGGTGACCTGCTCAGTGCTCTGTGGCTCTTAATAAATAAACCACGTAAAAACAACGAAGTGTAACTTTGCAAAACACTTGCAAAATACTAGTAAGCTGGCCTATGTATACAGTATTTAAAGTGCTCTGTCATCTACACCCACTCACACTGACACACACACTCAACGTTACACAGTAAAAGGAGTGACAAAACTTCCACGATGACGTTTTTTTTTAATGAGAATGTGTCTGTCTCTATCTTAGTTTTAGTAAAAGGTGTGACTTCATTCGTTCCTCAGATAATGTTTTGTGGACAGGGTTTCAAAACACTTAGTAACAACATATGAGATACAGATAGACCAAGGCTGTTGGCGTTATATAGGGAAAGGACTGCGACTTAAAATCATTCACCATTCTATCATCCACTTCATATCTTTCAGGCATATGAGGAGGAAAAAGAGATGACAGAATGCTGGACTACAGCATTCTGTACTAAAGAATACAGGACTGTTGGTTTTCAGTTATTCAAGGACACATTTCCTCAAATTCGGTGTGGTTCCAGGCTGATGTTTGTAATTACAATGAAGGGATGACACGGGACATTTTAAGGGTCATGAGATGAGTTAACGGGATGGGAAGGGATTAAACATCTATTTTGCTGCAATAATCATCGCTATTTCCTTGTTTAAGACAAAATAATTACACTCCTTTGGGCTTTTAGGAATTATTCAAAACAAATAATATGAGAAAGAAAATTACTTGGAAGTCAAAAGGTTTTGTAAATAAATAAGTAGACATGAGCTGTTGAAAAGTTATTTTGAGGTAGTTTACTTACATCACTCCACCATAATATAAGGAAGGAAGAAGAGGGTCAGACAATCTGGTGGCAGGACAACAATCCCCTCCAGAATGAGATCCAGGCTAAGGAGAGGGTAGCGGACTTGAGTGCTCCCTCTTCTTCTGTCTCGACTTTATCTTTCGCTGCTTCTTCTATTCCTATTTCAGAACCAAAGTCAAAGTCTGCATTTTTGTCAATTTCGTGGCATATGCAGGACATGCTTAGGATTGACATGGCACAACACCAACAGTGCAAATTGATATGGTAGTAGTGCAAACTGGAGTCAGTTTATAAACTGGTTAAACTATAGTAGTTAAAGTAACTCAGTTGTTAAAGTGAACTCTCTGGTGTCCTGTAAACTGCATGTTACTGCCAGGGCCTTTTTGCTCTCTCCAGTCTTGCAGGTTCCTCACTGATTCTGGTTGTGGTCCGTCTGTCTGAGGTTCACTGGCCTGGTGGGGACCTGATCTGTGTCTGTGTGGTGGAGAGAAGGTTGAGTGACCCAGAGCTCCATATAAGGACATCTAGAAATGTACCTGGACTCACAGACTCATTTTCATTACTTGTGATCCCTTCACACATGGACTAAACCCATGAACTCAGTTTATCTACAGTTTATTAAGACCCATGTTTAACTCCATATATGACTGATGATGATGTTCTCTGTACATGTGACATCTATTGCACGTCTGTCCCTCCCAGGCAGAGGGATCCCTCATCTGTGGCTCTTCCTCGGGTTTCCTCTTTCCCATAAAGGCTTTTTTGAAGTTTTTCCTGACCTGGTTCAAAGATCTAAGGACAGAGGGTGTCACAACTGTACAGTTTATAAAGCCCTCCGAGGCAAATGATGTTCATGATTTTGAACTTTGCATGAATAAATTTGAATTTTTGCAAAGAAGCTGCAAAGGAACTATATCTTAATATACTCCTTAATATCAATGGGATCTTGGTGGAGAGGGTGCACAGCTTGAAATACCCTGATGTTCACGTCACCAGGGGCCAGACCTGGGGTGCTGCATACTAACTGTGCAGTGAGAAGGGACTATTTCACCAATGGCACCTAAGACAGATGTCTAACATCTCCTCAGATACTGAGGATTTTCTGCAACTGAACCATCGAGTGTGCTGACAGAAAACATCACCAACTGGTACAGGAGCATCAAAGAACAGGATCTCAACCTGAAAAAAGGATTTTTCTCTCTGCTGCGCTCAAGAATGAGGCACCAGATATACCATGACTCTACTGAGGACAGCCTAAGTAATGTTAAGTTACTAGCACTGTGATTAACATTTTACTCATTTTATTAATTATCATTCTGTTTCACACTTTCACTTTTTACAAATTAAACGAGCAGGTGGAAGTACACTTTACTAATCTTGAATTTCTGTTTGATACTATCAGTTCATTTGTCAGTCTTGCGTCAGCTACACATCCACCATGGTAACAATTTCCATTTGTTGGTTGAAGACAATATCTAAGCTGTCAAGGTACTAAGTTATTCCCTCTCCACTTACGATCTCTTGCTAGTTTCAGATGATATGGCGAGTCCTTTCCTTAAAACCTTCCATTAAAAATCAAATCATAATCACTGGATCAAACCTACAGATTTTCCTCATACCTCTTTCTTATGGTGTGCCCCAAGGTTTTATTCTGGGTCCTGTTTTATTTGCTTTGTACACTCTTTGTCTTGGACAAACTATTGCCTTAAAAGTGCATCTCATTTCTATGTAGATGACATTATACTGTCAGCTACAGGTTCTAAACTGTTGACATGGATGCTTTAGACTAGCTTGTAAAGGCCTTATTTTCTCTAATTTGTTCTTACCGCTTGAAAAATCTCACTAATCTCTGCCCTTTTGCACCTTCAGCTGGGACCATTTAATTCTCTCAGATTTCTCAGACAATGTTGTTCTACCTCAACTCTGACTTCAAACCAAAGGCATACAAAGCATGATTCCTGAATAAGGTAGTCATTTTTTAACATACACAGATTTATGTACATTTTATAAATTAAGCGCTCCTTCCAAGAAATCAACAAACAGAACCTATTTTCAATACACTTTATTGAATGAAGCAGCACAAAACTTACAAATGTTTACGAATATTTTACTTCAAATTGTACAAAATGTAGTTGTACCAAAGAAAACATCTAAGAGAAAATAGCTAAATTAAAAGTTTATTGTGCAAATAACAAAAAATAAGACATAGTGTTATTGACCTTGGGTAATACTAAGGTTAAGAAATGATGACCCCCTTTAAAAAAAAAAAAAACTGACCAAGCCTACTGTCCTGCTCGACAGCATTTGTGGCAGTTTTAATAAGTAAGTACTACCTGCACATTCTTCTCAAACCACAACAAGTGAGTCCTGTTGTCAAAAAACTGAGATTCTCAGTGTTCGTTTGCATGTAAGTTATTGTAAGTTCACCGTTCTCATAATGCCTTGCATTTCAAGCTTCTTGCTTTCCGTTTTACAAAAAGAAAAGGGTCTTGCAAATGTCCTTTGATTAAAAAAAGAACACACTTTTTAGAAACATGGCATTGTGATATAAACATTACTGGAAGACTAATTGTGTGTTTATAGCACTGGTGAAATGTATGCAAGTGGGTTCTGCTGTTTGCAGAATAATGATATTATGAACAATTCAACTTCAGACAATACACTTTCCAATCTCAATAGCTACGTTAGAGAGAAAGTTTATCATGTGTTCATATTTCTGACTTTGTGCTTGAAAATTTTAATGTGCAAGTGTGTGTGTGTGTGTGTGTGTGTCTGGATGTGTATGTGTTCAGGAGTGATTGTGCATTTTGTGTGTATGTATGAGCTTGTGGGCCCCCTGGGAATCAGTGCATCCTGCCTCAGATAGGTAAGACAGGAGGCCTCACAGAGAAGTTAATACTGCTGGGGTCGCAGTGCTAGTCTAGGCACAGGGTTAGCCTCCTCCTTTCCTGCTGGTCTGCCACCCCTGGCCACTTTAGCTGGAGTGAGGGGCAGCACGTCAAGCCAGGATCATCCAGCTCAGGCAGGACTTCAGTAATCAACTAGTGGTTGGCTCTTTCCTCTGGTGCTGGAGCATGTCTGTCACACTCACAATGTCCTCCTCAGGGACCTAGAAAATAGAAAGGTTAAAAAGACATTATTTGAATTTTGGTCACTTGGGGGGGACACAGAACAAGATGTAAATATATCGTTAGCATATTATCACTTTATGAAATTTGTTAAACATATTAGCAAGCACTTGCACATTAACACGCCAAGCAGGCATAGAACACCATTAGCATAAATTTGGAGAAGCGGTTCTCACCGCACAATCAAGCCCAATACTTACTCTCCTACACTCTATTTAGGCCCCACCAACTCTTAGGAAAAATACCAGATTCACTGGCTGCTAAATTCTTCACTATGTTCACCAGGTAGCTGCTAACTTTGGACCATTGTTATTATAAAAAATATGTACCTGTGCTGCTCTAAAAGAACAGCTAATGATGAGAACTACTGACTTGCTGTGCCCTGACAAGAGCTGGATGTTGTCAGCATAACTATGAAAATTCCCAACCAAGTAGTGGATCAAGAATTGAGCCTTGTGGGACTTCATACTGAACATTTATTCTGTGTAATGAGAAATTGTGAGCTTACTTTTTAAATTCGACAGTACATCCATATGGAATTATTTCTGTCAGAATGGGACAAATGGGAACGGACTATAGATATATAGAAGCAATGTAAGAAAAACTAGCAGAAGAATATCAAATTTAGGTGATCCTGTTTCAGTTTTTACTTTTTCCTGTCAAATTGTGTCTTCAGTCATTGGTTTTAAGTGCAATGTCCTCTGGACTGTATTGAAAATAAAGTGATTCTCACTTCTGATATATAAGCCGGATAGTGACCTCTCATCATCCCGTACACACAAGGTTTTTCACATGTTCTAGTGATGTAGTTTTGTTTTGCTTCATGTTCGGAAATGAAAGAAACAGAAACTATCCGTTTTACTGCTACTTTCTGATCAAGAACTTTCTAAATGACTTCTATCCTTTGGCATTCTTCCTCTTTACAAAAACGTAGTTGCTTTTAGATTATAAGCGCAATCGTACCACAAACTTTATTCTTTATTCTATATGGCATTAAATAGGTTTGAATTATTGTCACCTTAAGAGGATCTCATATATACCTAACAACTGATATATAGCTAAAGCTATTACATTCCAGAAATAATCTTTGCTGATATAATTTATTTACCAAGCAACATGGGGGCAAGGAATTTCTCAGAAATGGATGTACAGAAGCTACTATATCACTGCTAGTTTAACCCGCTATTTTTATGCCTGCTATCAACACTTATTCCACTGAGATTTTCAAGGTTCTGGTAATTATGGAATTCCACGGCAATGACCTCCTGTGACTAAGAAACCGCATGGCTATTTTAAGCCATGATAAGCTAGGGTGAACAACGCAGCTATTATAATTAAGACATACACAGTGATTTCCAAAACATTCTTAAGGTAGGAGACTACAAACCACCACTGAATAATTGTGGAAGACCCGAAGCTTTGGCGTCACACCAAGGTTCACTATCACTCACCAGTCAGTATTTGGTGACTATGCCGATCAAAAATCCCAACTATTTCAGACCAGAGTGTTGTAGGTAAACTTTGCATTGTAATGCAAAGTGGAGGGAGAGCAGAAATTCTATTAATAATGCAATAGGAGGAGCGCAATGTTATCCATTTCCAGTGCAGCAAAGGATTCAATGTATTTAACTTCATTCATTCTTTCAAGCATGTAAATCCACAAGACAAGGTTAGGGCATGGTGACGAGAAAAAGGAAGGTCAATATATATTTATGGGTTTGAAACTAACCCACAGAAACCACAAAAAAAGTTTACGTAACCCTGGTACGATTGATCATCTGTGGAGATTCTTACAGCAGTTGGCAGTGGAAGGATGCTTATAAATAATGCACCCATCACATCAGTGTAGGAGGAAAATTTGCTATGCTGATTCACTTGATGACAGACGAACTCTGATAAGCTTCTAGGTAACAACAACGAAATGACCCAGATAAGTTTTTCTTGGTAATTTTCAAGACAATACTGGCAAGATTGCTGACTATGTGGGGGACACAAATTAGTAAATTTGCATACACCAGAAAAAACCCTGTTAAACATAGATAAAGCGAGAGTTAGGTTAATTACTTCTTGATGAAAATGATTATAAACATTAGAGTACGTATTTAAAAACCTCACTCTTACCCTAACATTTGTGCGAATACTTCACTGAAGAAGTCTTATTCTTTAAACTTTTTGCAATGACACAATTAAATGCAACTTGAAACATATCACCAAAATATTTGTATGTTAATTTAGAGATTAAATTAAATGTGAAAATTATTTTTAAAAAATGTAAAGCTCTAAAGCTTTTTCAATAACATGGTGTATAATTACAAAGATGATCAGCAAATGCTTTTAAATAAGCAAATTACTGGTTTTTAAATAGAAATCATATATTTTCAAAATTATTTCACTGACCCTCCACAAAGTCAACATAGATTTTTTTCCTCAAACTTGTACAACTGCTTGCGTCAGTAAGAAAACCCTCAAAATAATTCATAATCACCTCCCTTAAGCACTGCTCATAATTAAATTGCACAGGAATGTTGTTTCAGGTGACACATGCTTGGTCTTTATCTGTCTGCATCTCCCACATTTAAAACCAAGAATGAAAGCTGAAATCATCAAATGTCTGAGCTAAGTGTGAACTGAGTCATTTTTTTAAGTCACAAATGTTTGAGTTTTGACTGCATGATGGCTGTGGCGACCCGACTAATGACCTGAAGATGCCGGACTCACCAGAGCGTGGTCGAAGCTGAAGGTGCTTATGTAATAAGCAGAGATGTCGCTGTCAGCAAGAGGCTGCGATATCTGTGCAACTATACCACATTCATCTAAAAAGGGGGAAAAAAGAAAACAGGAAGAAAGTGGAAGAGAGATGCATTGAAATAAGCGTCACAACCATTAACAGGTGTAATTAAAGGGAACATCTAAAGGGGCAACAACAGCGAAAGCAGCTGTGTTTTTCACAAACCAAAAAATTGTGCTGTGAAAATTGGAATTTGAATTTTAAGGCCAACATAAACTGTTTGTGTTATAGGCCAGTTGGACCACAGCAATGCTTTCACAGATAGATAAATCAAGTCTTACAATGTCTTTAATTGATAAAATAGATCTATTACTACACAGACAGGAAATATAAATATATGTATAAATATATTCCCTGTCTGTATGAACTACTACTACTAGAACCAAATATCCAGTCTCCTCGCCATTAGCTGTTCGTAGGGAGGGAGCATGTAACGGACTCTGTCATAACTACTTGCAAACTGCACATAGCCCTTCAGAAATCTGACCACTTTGTATGAAGTCTGTTTTGTGTTCATTTAATCATTTATTCATTCATTCATTCATTCA
>JAOXYL010000086.1:14090276-14101844 GCA_028564955.1 Terapon puta | reverse complement strand
AAAAAAGAAAATTCTGATTTGTTTTGATTTAAAAAAATATTGAAAGAAAGAAAGAAAGAAAGAAAGAAAGAAAGAAAAAACAAAGAAAGAAAGAAAGAAAAGCATAACCTTTATATGGGTAATCATGGTCCATGTCTGTTTTCAGAAGTCATGTCAGTGCACATTAAACTGAGGTGAAATAATTGTGTGGCCATCTGCCAGTTGAACGTGAAGACAGCCAGCGAGTTGAAGCATCGCGTGCTGCCACCTTGTGTCTCAAAGCGGTACTGCAGCACTGTGGGCACATCTCACCTGCTGGAGTAAAAGAGGACGTCAATGAGCGTGGTGGCGATGGACGGCAGTGTGTCTGGGTCCAGAGACATGACGCAGAACTGGTTCTGGGGGATCAGCACCGGGTGAACGGTAGGGTGGATGGCTGGAGGGGTGAGGGCAGTGTTAGTTTGTACAAACAGCTCAATGGCGATTTCACATGAAAGCACAAACAACAAAAGGTACTGCTATATTCTTTAACGCGAGAGCTTATATTTTTCTATTGATAAAATGAATTCTGATATCATATAATAATTCAGTATCACTTTAGTACTTGGAAACAGAAAAAAAAATACACTAAAAATGTCACAATGGATTGTTTTTAAGAATACCTGTGTGCACCTCACCCCACTGTCTGCCTCTGCACCTGGGAAGTCACAGTTTCAAAACCTCTGTCCTAAATGATACAAAGTCTATTTACTGCTGATATGACAGCTGGCGTGCTTTATAATTTTTTTCTTGGTCCATATCGTTGTTACCATAATGGAGTTCGTTAGTGAGAAATCAATAATTGGTCTCCCACTCTATTATTGTGTGACAAGTTTTCTTACCAATATTTTTATCTTCTCATTCAGTCCCACAAACGAAAGTGGTGATATCAGAGCTGCATTTAGTCAAAGACTTGGTGGGTGAATAGTTTCCAAACTAGTCTGACATACATGTGTGTCATATGAATGTGCAACACATAGCAGATATAAAGATACCAGAGATTGTGAAAGGGCTGACGTTTTTTTCCACATGGTTTGCTCTCATTGTACATCATGTTCTGTACTTCATAGAAATGTAAAAATAACTTCCTGTAAAAGGATGCAGTAAATCAACATGTGCCTATATGTTTTGAACCTGGAGCGGACCCAGACTGTTTGCATTGTTTCATTATATAATGCAGGTAACATTTCACTCTTTATACAAAGTCTAGCTGTAATAAGGAAGACAGACAGGTTTAAACATTAAATAATTAATTATATGTTCATATAACTTTAATTAATTTATTTTTTATTTATTTTATTTATTTAAAGTAGATTTTGTTTATTTTCTACATGAGGTGATAAAGACTACTTATGAAGTCAAGCCTGTCACTCCTGTTGAGAGGATAACAGAAGTGGAGAAAGACCTGGCGAACCTTGATGTGGATTTGATGTGATCAGGCTAACGCATTAGCTCTTTTGCCTTACTTAGCGTTTTCAAACATGACATCACTGTGCACACCAGCACTGTGAATTGTTGGAGTTGAATCACTGTAAATGTCCAGAGCTTGACAACAGAATGAGCAACAAAGTCACGATGCCTATTTTACGGTTTTACACCCTCTGTATGAGTTTCATCTTTTTAAGGGGAAACACAGACTTACTTGATACCTCCTACAACAACAAAATTCTGGCTGAAGAGGGCAGCAACAGTTAAGCATTTAATACTGCATATAAAAAATGTATATCTGGAATATTCACATTCATATTATAAATTTGCACGAGCTGGATATGGTAATGTAATGGTCTTACATTCAAATTTGAGCTATACAGGATTGCAGACATTTGAGTTATTCTGATCTCAGTGCCACAGCAAATTCTACAGAAAAATGCCATGACAAGACCATTTAAAACTCACCACATTTTCAATGTAACATTTGTCCTTCAGTCCCCCCAGAAAACAATAATTCATGGTTCACTCACATGTCTGATTGGAGACCTGAGACAATGATTCGAGATTCCTACATGATGAGAGCCTCTTTTAACTTTTAGCAAATAACCTGAAGGTGGTGCTAGAGGATCCCAACTTCATCCAAGAGACAAGTTCGATCAGTAACAGAGGAAGGGGAACTCGTTCTAAAAGGGATTGTGACTTCTACCTTCTTTGCCGTTCTTCTGGAGGCCGTTGGAGACGTCCTGACATTGCACAGGGACGGACTCTCCTCCCACCTCCCTGTAGATATTGAACTCCTCCTCCAGAGTGCTGATGACTACAGACAGGTCTTTCTCTCTCACCTGGACGTGGAACATAAATATTGACCAAGACATTAGAGAGCAAACTCCTCCGTCGTCATGCTACGCAACTGTATATATAGTCTACAGTAAGTTCATTTCCAGGACTTTTATGTCACGTCAGAGCACTGGCTCTCTTTGATGGAATACTTGAGCTCAACCAGCTCGTCGACCATTAACATACTTGCTGACACAAACGTCTGTCAAGGTGTTGTCTATTTTTGCTCACTTAACACTTTTACATATAATACATCAACTAACTTTTTAGTGTCCTCAGCACTGTCGGGCATTCATCCCTTAACAGCAAAATTGGTGAGCATACAAAATGCAAACACTGGGGCCTTTTTTGTCAGAGCTCAGTAGGTGAACGGCTTTAATGCAAGACTAGAGGTTTTGTGTTTTAACACACTTAAAGAGTTTGAAAGATTGCTCAAGAGTCCTCTAAATTGTACAGCAGTGAACAGTTTAGCACGCCTCTTTCATTTTTGTGAGTGCTGGTTAAAGGTAAAGATACTGAAAGTAAACAGGGCTCACCAGGATGAAGTCGGTCTGATAAGTGGAGAGCATGAAGACAGAGACGTGCTGCTGGGCCAGAGGGGCAATGACTGACTTGGCGATCTTGGTGACGCCGACAGCTTGCGAGCTGCTGGAGGCGTTGCCATTGGAGACCACGTTGAGTGGCAGCCATATGGAGCTTTCTACCTTGAGATGCTCCGAGGGCTGGAGCTCTAAGAAGAGAGAAGTCGATAACTGAGTAATTATCAAATATAGTCACGTAGATGCGATGTTTTATTTTTAGCATTTGTTCAACCAATGATATGGAGTAAAAGGTGAATAAAAAGATATCTCTGCCTTTCCTCCATTCATTTTGACTAGTCATTTTAAAATAACATTGTAAAAAGTCCTGTTTGACCTTCATTTTCATTCACCAAATTACTGGGTGCATTTATTTCTTCTCCCTTACATAATGTTCCAACTACCACGCTAGTAAGGAAACAGATGCTCCCATGAGGAAGAGCTAATTCTGCAGGTGCAAAAGCGTACCACATTGTGTTGTTGTTTAAAGTGTTTTTTTTTATAAAAAGATCAATGTTACTAATCATTTGAAAATCCCCTTATGATATAAAGCTGCTACAACCAATGTCTGCATTTCCAACGTCACAATATAGCTCTAGAGAAGCCAATTAGCCATGCCAGAGATCCAGTTTAAGCTATGATAAAATATAAAATACTGTAAAACTATTCTTTCATATGTCACGGCGGAAACAAAGCATGACAGTATACAACACAGCCAAACCACCATAGTGAAGAGGAAGAGCCGCCGCAAGCTGAAACAAACCACCAGGACGTGACATACTGTATAGAATATATAGAGGATGTCATGCAACCACATCTCGACACCAATAACTTAATAGTAATTCGGTAACTTCAAAGTAAAGGTTGGGTGATGCATCTGTATGTTTGTGTAAGTTGGTGTTAACTTAGTGTCAACCGTGAAGCCACTTTAAGTAACGGCTTCCTCGTATCTGCAGCTCAGTGAAATGTACACACACTTCCTGTTCCCCACCTCCTGCTGCTGCTTCCTTCACCATGCAGACCTGAAACGCCCCTACTATTTATACCGCACGGTAACACAAGTAAAACTGATGCCCAGCAGAGGCCAACGGCGCCTCCACTACCAAAACTTATCTGCGCATAGTGTGACCTGATACCGATCCATTTCTGTGCTCAGACAGGGGGCTTCTGGTAGGTGATCAGGAAGGGTCAAAGTTCAAATGGGGTGATCTCTCAGACGTACCCGTGACAACCCGCGTCTCCGGGCCAAACTGGAAAAGCAGGATATTTCACTCTCCATCGCAAAACAGAACCCGAGTAGGAGCTCGCAACTACCTTCGTATCCAGGAAGTAAAAATGAAGCTGAAAACAGGAGATACTGGGGTGATGACTTGCGGCGCCAACCTTTTTACGAGTGTCACCTAAACAGGTCTAAACTAAACAATGAATACTTTAAGAGCTCCCCACCTCTTTGCATACTGCTCGACACGTACAACAGAGAGAGGAACTTCTGAGTGCCGAGTGGGAACTTTCTCTGCTTGTTTGAGATGTGCCTTAATTTAAAGTCTCAGTCAACTTTCAGAGGATTCTTATTGGTTATAGTTTCATTACAGTTCAGTCGACTAAAAACATCAAACAGTGTCTCAACTCCTGGAGTGAATACTACTTTTTTTCTCTCTTGTTCTTTACTCCCCTTCAAAAAGTCACTGTTCTGCTTGGCATAATTTGTCACGGACGGCCCCTTGTGGCTCCGCTACACCAGCTTTCACCTCTTAAAATAGGCACTCAGTTAGAAGGAGAGCGAAGGAGACAGGGAGAGAAACAAGAGCACCCAGAGGCGATATGTGCCTTTAACAGCTACATCTGTGTAAAAGGGCCAGACAAGAACAGCTGGATGAGGAGTGGATGGGACTGTAACGTGTACAAGAGGCTAATGGCCACTCTCCAGAGGCAAAACACTGATAAAAATGTAAGAAATATGCAAATAATTGGTGGATGTATCCATTATCTTTTTTTAACTGGTCTAACTATTGTTCAGTGTAAAAAGTAAAGGGTTGTTTGGTCAACCCTCACATATATCTGACCGAATATTCAATAAATGACTCACTGACCAAAGAAACAATTAGCAGGTGTTGATCTTACTGATCACCCATCAAACCCATCTCTAGGACACCCCAAAGGAAGCCCTTCAGCCTCCAAGAAATTTATTCCAGAGAGAGAAAATGTATACCCATGGAAATGCACTTTAATCTGTATGAATTATTTAATCAGTGTTTTTAAACCACAAGTCCTGCTTGAACTTGAAAACAGGGCAAATGGTTTTTCTGTAACGCTGTACTTGACCTTTGACATTCAGAGGTGCTGAGTAACAGCTAAACTGCACACAGATAGCACTTAAAACCGTCTGTCTGTGATGTTTTACACTCAAGGGGTGAAAGAGGCAACAAGTCCAGTAATGCTGAGTCCAGAATTCTTTGAACACTCACTGGTGTTATAAAAAATGTTACACTTCCTTACCAGTGAGAATACCCGACATCTGAAATTCATTTGGGCAGATGTTCAGTTTGTTTGTTTCTTTAGGGAAGTTCAAAAACCAGGCACTCTACTTTATTTAAACTGATGAGACATATTTTTGCAAACTCTTTGGGTCTTGTACGGCTTTATTTTTCAAAACTGTTCAGTCATATACACCCATCCGACCTTGTGAGGTGTGTGACGAGAACAAGGAAGGAAGGAAGGAAGGAAGTAACATTAGACTGGTAAAACAACAAAGTCCTATGCTGCAGCCCAATTCAATACATACCAGTTACTAGCTAACCATGTTTTAGGGCCGGTGGTATGGTCATACAAACAGTGACTCAATTTGCTCTTTGAGCCAGGGAGGATGAAACAGCTTCAGATGTTGTATTACAAACACCAAGTGACAAAATCATTCCTGATACATTTCACATGTAATGCTGAGAGTAGCTTCATTAAATCACTGTACAAAATGTAAACCAAGGTGATCAAATCGTGTGATATTCCGGCTTCAAAACACGGTACTACAAATATTACTAAAGAGTGTATACTTAAATAAGTACGTAATGTATAACTGGGACTGAAGTGGTCACAGTGTGGAAGGACAAACCCCTGCTGGGTAAAAGAGATGAAAGGTGTGTGTGTTTTACCTTTGAATCCTTCCTCATCAAGAACAACTGTGTAGTTCTCTGGTGTTTCTGTCAGACTGAAAAACTTGCATCTGAAATAGAAGAGGAAGGACAGATGGAGAGAGGCGAGCATACAAAGGGCCAGAGATGAGGGGAGAGAGGAGAAAGAGAGCAGAGGAACAGTGTTATTCACTCGCAAACAACAAAAGGAGGCTCCCATTTTCAAAATAACCAAGTAACCATGAATTGAGTAATTGGGATTTTCCCAAAAATTTATCCTGGCTTAAGTGATGGCCGTCACTTAATTAGCACTCATCCAAGCTCAGAAGTATGCCAGCCTCGCTCCTGTCTACAGCAGATTGTGGATGACACACCAAAGTGGGGCACTGCCTCTGTTATCAACTACTGCATTCAAGGAAACCTAAACTAACACTAACACTAAATGTTATTTATTTATTTATTCATTCAGTCTGCCAACTCATTGGGCTTGAAAGACTTAATGAAAAATGCAGAAAAAAAGACCAGGACTGGCATCAAACTGTTGATTTTTCAGTAATGATCTGTGAGGCTGAATGATGAAGGCTCGATGTGTGCTCTCTTCAGTTCGGTATGCTATTAAGTAGATGCCATTATAAACTATCTGGGAGGTTCACATTATTTCTTGGCCTACATCCAAAGAAATATTCAAGGTTTATATCAGTATCAGCAAAAATGAAAATGGGGTGGAAATTAACCATTCGATCAGCTGTGGACAGAGAGTACTAATTTCTGTGAAACAACTAACGCAGCTGGACTTGACCTGGAGCTTCTTTTTCACCTGGACATTGACTTAACAAACATGTGTTATATCCATCAGGCAGGCTTTTTCATTTTTGCTAGGAAGAAGATATGAGTAAGTCCTTCATTGATTTCCTTGTTTACACTGAACCCTTGAAAAGGAAGTGCAATATATTCTTGTTTTCTTAAAAACCATCTCACAAGAGACCCACCTTCCTCTTCCTCTGCTTATCAGTCAGCTGAGGCTATTACAGCAGAGGCCTGACTGAGACTGCAAAATTCCTGACTCAGCAAAAAGTAATCCCTGCCATGAGATGGGACAATCACCCCACAGGGAGACAAAGAGACAGACAGAGGGAGAACACTGCAACACTAACTATCAGCTGTGTTAGCAAGCTCAGCCAGCCCATTGTGTTATAATACCCCCCCTCCTCACTTCCTGTTGACCCTTCACCTTCCCCAGCTCGCAGTTTCCTGCAGGTAGTGTGTGCCAAAGCATCTGTCGTGCAAAGAGGGAATGATCAAGTGCGGGGCTTGTGTGTTTTTGGGGCACAGTGACGGCTGTCAAAGTACACGTGCAACTTGCACGTTGTTGTGCACTGTCAGGCAACCTGAGGGAAATCCATCTGTGAGAGAAGTGAGCCTGTTTGGTTTCCTGTTTGTGAAGAAAAGACAGATAAGACGTCTCTTACCTCAGCTTCACTACAGAACACTGACAAACATGCTGGATATGGTTTATCTTATCCTCAGATCAGAAGAGAACTTGTTTGTCTTTATAGTTGCTCTGAATAGTCACACTCGAAGGCCACCACAGGGAGACGCAATATAACTCAAATATGGGAATAATGGACGCACATTTTCAGATGGTCGCTCTTGGACGACATTGACGGCGTTGCACTCAGCTATTTACGTTAAAAGTGACAGGTTTAGTTTGTCCAGATGGAATAGAGAGAGCTAGAGAGAGAAGTTTAAACCCCCCACCCCCTCTCTACCTGGCTACTTATGGCGGCTTTGGCAAGTTTCAGATTTAACTTCCCGATTCTGATGTCAGAAAGTGTGTGTGTGTGGGTAGCTCAACCTTGAACCACCTTTGATACACACTTTGAAAAAAAGAGGCACGCTTCCCAAAAAGATGTAACAAAGACAAAAGCAAAGTGGCAACAGGCCCCAAGAATTTGAATATTCTTTTTGTTTTTGGATTATGGGATTTGTGATGAAAATTCATCACCACTTCCAATGATTAATCAACTGATCGAACATGTCTGCACAGCTCATTGTTGCAGCCTACATGTGATCACTGATGGTGCCGACTTTGAAAAACAACCTCCTTCTCCTTAGGCATGAAGGAACATGAAAAGGACCAGACGGAAAACAACCAAAAGAGGCGAGGAAGCAACAGGTAGCGAAGGAGCGGCCAAGAGGGGGGAAGAAGAAAAGCAAGCACACAAGAGTCTGGACTTTGATCCATCCCCAGAAAGCGACGGGTGGTAGCAGCGGCGAGGGGCTGGGGGGGCTGTTGGCGGTGGGGCTGTTGCAGCTGATGCTCCAGCTGAGGAAACATGATAAGAGCGGAGCGAACCGACGTTGCGAGCAGTTAGCCTTGAGCTATCTCTGCCCCATCATCTTTGGATGACCACTCCGTCCGTTGCCTCCGCGGCTTCCTACAAATCTACTGTGTTCTCACGGGCTGCTCTTTTTTTCCAGAACAATGGGGAAGCGTTTTGTTGTTTTTTTTTTTTTTCCTAGAAATCCCTGCTTGTTATTAAGAGTCGGGGGGCTTGTGTAAACCAGGGGAGAGAGCCCAACCTTCACAGATCATTGAAGCAGACAAGTGGAAAACTCCCCACTGGGTTTCTGGCTCAGCTGAGGCATTGTTCCAACCCATGCTCTCGTTAGTGAGCCGCCAAAGAGAAGAAAGAAGGACTGTGTGGAGCCTGCAGGGCTGCATCCACTGTACAGTGAGGCCGATATATTGTGCTGATGCTGGGCTTTGATTATCACCACGCCCATAAACTCCAAACAAAACAACCAAGGCCAGTGCAAGACTACAAACTAACAGCTCGCAAGACCTCAGTCTGTGCTTTGTTCGCCCATCGTGGGAGTATTTATTCACGTCTCTCTATCTTAAAAAGAAGCTAATAATACAAGGCTGGTGCATGAAGACGGGCACATACAAAATCCCACATGTGTGAATCAAACTTTCCCACTTTTGAGGGCATTTGATTTAATTCCTTCACTCTCTTCATGACATGTAGTCTCAAGAGGTATAGACGGTGTCACTGATTGTAGGCCTGCTGTGCCCCCTCAAATGAAAGTTCTCATATCTAGACAAGGAAATGTCCCTGTCTACCTTCATCCCCTGCACCACAGGTCTTTTAATGCTTCAGTTGTCTTGGATGACGTTGGAGGGAAAACCTAAGTTGGTGCAGTTCTGGGATCAGCCTGGCTCCTATAAGTGATTACCTCCTTAAAATTCTGCTCAGCACTCTGCTCAAACCACTTTGTGCTCGTTCTCGGGAGTTGTTCTCTAATGAATAGCAGGGGCCTGAAAGAGGGAGATGGCTTGAACCAAGCGAGGTAATCTGGCTTGTTTTTGCTCACGATTGTTTTGAGTTAAACTCAATCTTTGCCACCACTCCCCAATATGCATTGTCTGCGGACTGATCAGAGGGGAGGGGGGGGTGGGAAGCAAAAGGAAAAAAAACAAACAAATCCCGCTACAGAAAAAGAACAGGAAAAACCAGGAAAAATACATACACACCACAGTATTATGACATAACCTCAAAGCATGCATGACAAAACCCTGAAAAACAGACAGGCCTGCTAATCCAAGGAAGTGCAGCCTGCATGCTTTTTCTGGTTCATTCTGGGCCCAGCCTACTTTGTTCTTTTCCAGACTCTAAATGCCTCACAGCACCGCTCACGTGTACACTCCCACTTTTGAAATTAAAAACTGACTGTAAACCGGGACGCAATTCTTTTACGCAATTCAACTGCATCTGTCCATTATTCAGAGAGTAGTTATTCACTTTGTGTAGTCATTCATAAGGCGGCGCCCATCATCATGACACAGTGCGTCCGATACGGACACGTCAAATCTACTGCATCGCCCACTGCTCCGAGACAAATGAGCGCTGATGGACGCAGCCAGGCATGAACAGATGTGAGGCGCTGGCAAGATTTAAATCTCATTTCACTGTGTCAGCTGACGTAATAAGAAACAACAAGTGTTTTTCAGGATCATGATCCACTTGTGCGAGCACGAGCCAGCTCTGTGGTCTGGTAAACTGATTATTACAAGGGCTGTCCCGCTGCTGGCAAATCCTCGAGGACAGTGTGATATGGACACCTCAGACGTCACAGAGCACAAAGGCGATCAGAGGCGGAACATCTTTGCTGACATTTGCTCACAACTTCTTTGTTACTTGACGCGAGAGCAGTCAGCAGCTGGGCCGCCCGCCTGGCCTATATCATAGGCAGGTTGAGGACAGATGTTGAGCTCTTTCTTCTGGCCATGTATATGTGGGGCAGCAGTAGTAATAAACAATTACATAACAATGGCAGGATATCCAGGGATTAACCGAAAACTGGTACTAATGCCAACATGAGATCCGGAGAATTTGCCAACTGGATGCTGGTTTTGGGTGAAGGAGGTCAAGTTTGTGCTGAGTGAAGCAGTTCCCACCAAAATACAGTGGAGGGGCGCTGCATGCTTGTAAGGACCAGAGCTGGTTTTAGGGGCAGCATGCATTCTGCAGTTTAAAAGGCTACGACCTAAATGCATCTTAACATATGAAGATGCATTGTTTAGATACACAGAGTCTGAGCAACATATAACAGTATCAGAGACACAATGGATGCAACCGTCTCTGCACTGTAAGAATACATTTCTAAAGGATGTTGTATTTCAGCTGGTGTGCAGTGCAAAACCTTCAATACCTGCCACAGCCCGATCTAATTCCCTATAGTTACATGCACTGCAGTGTGCAGAGCAGGGCATGCACAGGCAAATAACCCAATAATGGCTCTGCCACCCAGTCAATGAAGAGGCGCTGCTGCAGGTTATCTCATGTATCCGTACCGGATTACCGGGCTGATTCACACCGGAGCGACACAAACATCTGACCCCGACCAATGAGACCCCCTTACCGTGTCCTGTTCCGGAGGAATATCAGTTTAATCAGGGGGTGTGTGAAATTCACCAGCCCATTCTTGCATATGCTGGTGACCCGCAGCCTGTGGTCCAATATGTGCAGGTCCATACTGTCGGCGGGGAGCGGCGGAGAAAACGCCTCCTCAGCTGAGCGGTTTCATTCAGAGGTTAAATTTAGGCCCCGCGGGAAGAGCACCGCCGACGGCCGCGGACACCACGTCCAGCCGCGCTCGCCTCGGAAGACGAAAAAAACATCCGACGCAATCCGACTCCGGCTCCGCTCAACTACTGTATATTCAAATAAAAGGGCCAGCCCCGGACACGACACGCCCCCCCCTCTTAAAGCTACAGTGTCCTCCATGTCCCAAAAAAGATGCCGTCAACCCTGTGTAGAAAAGATATATAGATTATAGCAAAAGAATGCACACACACACACACACACACACACACACACACACACATATATATATATGTATATATATATATATATATATATATATATATATATATATATTTATTTGAATAATTTTCCCCCATTTTATTATTGTATACACATGTTCTTGAGGTAAAGAAAAAAATATCACACTGACAATGTGCTAAAAAAAAATCTACAATTAAAGACTTGACGTTAAAGCGTTTTTTTTCTTTA
>JAOXYL010000086.1:14027568-14078412 GCA_028564955.1 Terapon puta | reverse complement strand
AAAGAAAGAAAGAAAGAAAGAAAGAAAGACCGCCTGTGCCCAGCGGAAACACACCGCCCAGGTTAATGTTCACCTCGCTGTCATTTGACGTTTTGACGTCAAAACCCGCCCGAGGTTTGAGGGGAGCACGTGACGCAGTGACGCAGTGATCGATCGGAGCTGATTAGTCCTTCATTGCTAATGAGGAACTTTTTTTAAAGCCACTCAGGCGACTCTGAAGTTTGCATATATACCTTTTACTGAATCCAGCAACTTCATGAGTAATTTTGTAATTTATTTTTTTTTGTAATTATTGCCACTAATGCTTTATCTCAGTTATCTCAAAGTAATTGTCACTGTGTATGTTTTAGAAGGGTTAAAATACTCATAATAAACATAAAATAATGAAAAAAAACTTGAATTCAATAGACAGTATAGTTAATAAAATATACATTAAAAGAAGCTAATGAGCCATCTCATCATGAGACATGCCCCCTTTCAGAGTTAAGCTAAATTCATACATTATTATCTGAATTATTGTCACTGTGGTTTTACAGCTGGTCCACTTCCTCCAGTTTTCCTTTGAAAATTGTTTTGAAAAAACTCTCTACATTTTAAGTGTATAAATAAGATGGCAAACTGACAGCCTGACGAAGATTTTATACACCCAAGTAATTTTACTTGATATTTGGACTTTTTTTTATGATATGATGCAAAATAAGTGTGTCTGTGTGGGAGGGATACACGTCTCCAAATGACAGCTTACTGTATCTAACTCAACTCTGTTTGAGTTGTCCTGCTGCAGTAAACAGGTCTCTTATCTAATAGTGGATCGTTCTTTCAAAGCTGGTTGCTCTATTAGACTAGTCATGCAGTGCTTAAATCCTTTTTGTGCAACCCACTTTCACTTCTTTTCATACACAATGCGGTGCTCTCTGATCCTCTCCATCATTCTACCCACTGACATTATATAACATCAAATCAGATCATACCTAAAAAGAATCATTCTCAATACCTGTATTGTATGCGTGAACTCAGTGACTTTAACAAAGCTATATTTCCAGAATGCACACATGTGGTGTTTGTACAGTTTCTTTTGGAAAATGAACAGTCTCTGGATTATCTTTATTTTTAATTGATTGGGCATTTAACATGTTTTGTTTGCTCTAAATACATTTCATTCAGAGGGATATGCTTTGACTCTCTTTAATGATGACTTCTTTTAAAGATAATGCATCCACGACATGTATCCATGTCGTTCATCTGTTGATGAAAATGTCCACAGGGTTTTGACAAGACTCCTTACATCTTCTTTGGCATAAAAGCAAAGCAATTACACTTTTTTTTACACAATTTACAGAAAAAAAAAACACTTTTCAAGCTTTTGCTTTTCTGAATGTGCCAATTCTGCCCCCGTGATTTACTGTAAGCGCAGGGAGTATTTCTTTCACTGCCGTATACAAGTCTTCAAAATCCTGGTTCACTGTGATGTCCTGGAGGAGGTGATACACAGAGTGAACGAGTTTAAAAAGGTTCAAAGAAAGTCTCATAAAGGTGGAATTTGTGTGAGTTACCGAAAAGTCTAATGCCTCCATCGCTGACTCTGGATTTTCCTGCACAGACTTGAGGATCCCATAGCACCCAGCACTCTGGATGGGGTTCCTTCCCATCTGCCCACAGACACACATTAGAAATGAAAGAATATAGTACCATAGATGGGGTCTCTGTGGGTGTGATGAATGAATTGTTATGGTTGTTATGACATTTTAAAACCAGCTTCCACCCTTTGCATAAAAACAACAACCGTGGATGAGACCATTTGTAAAGGGATGTTACAGAATTTGGGGAAATGCACTTGTTGGCCTTCAGGTGGCGATGTCTGAGATGAGAAGATCAACGTCAACAACGCGTCAGTCCAAAGAATATAAGGCAGCAGCTTAGCTTATCTTATCACAAAAACAGAGGCCGAGTTAGCCTGATTCTGCTCGGTGGTAACAAAATCAGCCTAAGAGCACCTCTGAAGCGCACAAATTAGATGAGATGAGATTATGCGACTGCTTCACTGGTTGCCTGGCAACTGTTCAGAGCCAAGAAATTGTTAATTAGAGAGGTTTTCAACAGCACCAGTCGGGCCGCTCCTCCACGTTTTCAGCCTTTGTGCTAAACTAAGCTAAGAGGCTAACTGTTAGCAGTAGCTTCACATTTACATAGATGAGAATGGTGTTGATCTTCTCGTCTAACCTATGGTGAGCAAACATATTTCAGAAAGAATAATTTTCCAAAAAGTCTATTACTTTTCTTTCCTTTTGTCCCATCATCCTAAATGGCAAATGGACAAATTAGAGTAAATTAATGTGTTCTGTCTATATGAAATAAACGAGGATATTTTTTAAAAGTATGCTACAGGCAGAAGAAAACAATTAATACCATTAATGCACATCAGCTAGCTTTCTTAAACTAAATGTTAAACAAATTGATTCTGTTTTTCAAATCCTGCCACATATTAAATCAACATCAGTGAAGATGAGGCTGTTCGAACTCGGCCGGGGCACTGACATTAAAACAAAGTACAGTGATCCATTTACTCATCCCATTTTATCCACTGATGCCCCCCATTGCGTTTGAAGCCAGAACCAATCTCTTTTCAACAGCTTACATTCAGGGATTTGATTGTCTTGTTTGCTTTGAGGCCCATGGCTAGGCGGATAGCTCCTTCAGGGGGTATTCGGTTGTTACTGTGGCGAGAAACAAATGCAGAAAACAAACAAAAAAAGTGTGTGCTGAAGTGTGAGGGAAAGCAATCATAAAGTGTTATTTTTAAATAGCATTGTTCATCCATGTTGCACAAATGTCTGAAAATTTAGGAGGCAAGCTTTGCTTGTGAAGTTAATCGGGAGGCAGAAACTCAGTTACTTGAACTTTGTGTTTGCGGGCTTCAAGATTTATTGGAAAAAATACCAATCTGGTTGAGCACATAAACTTCCTAAAAGACACTTCGTGTTAGTTTGTGTTAGTACCAAACAAGGTAAAACATGTTATTTGCTCTTATTACTGATTTATGAAAGAATGATCTGCCCCTTTGAACTCAGGGACTGTAGGATAATCAGATGATCAGATACCGGGTCCCATACCTCACATTCAGCTCCTCCAGAATGGTGTTTTCTTTCAGAGCCTGGCCTAAAGCAATGGCTCCTTCTTTAGCAAAGCCATTAAATGACAGATCCACATGTCTAAGGAAAATGTTCCCCTAAAAAAGAGAAAAGAATTTGTCTGAGGGAAAGTAAGATTTCAGTGCAACAAGTAAAAGTTGTATACTTTCTCTAACAAGATTAGCTGAGGAACTAAGAAACTTGTTCATTTAAAGTGAAAGAGCGGCAGTATAGATCTTGAAGTAATAAGCCTCTCACTGCCTGAATCAATCAAACCTGTCAGAGCAGCTTACTGATCAGGGTCCCCTTGACCGTCTTGGTCATTAAGATAGGGAAGGGAAAAGTGCTTCTCCGCTGTCTCTCCTGCTGTGAGATGCTTAATGAACGCCTGAGCAGGGGGCTGCCTCACAAAGCAGGATAAGCGAGTTAACCAGGTTATGAGATGCAGTATCTTCCCGTAGTAGCAGTTATCAGTCTGCACAACTGAATCATATTATTAAACCTAATATATTAAAAAGCATGTTTTATCGTCATATCTTTTTTTACAGTCACTTTGCAAACTTTCTCTTCTTGGGCTGGGAAATCTCCCATAGCCTTTCCAAATGTTTGAGGAAAACTGAGGATTTGCCTAACCCCTGACCAGGGGTGGTACATAGCTTAGCAGTTAGGCATGAGAGGGGGCCGTCAACCTTTTACTGTCTCCACATACCAAAGCATAAAATTGCCAATCAAGTACAAATGAGAAAGTGGCTTTTGTTTACTTTTGTGTAAAACTGGAGACTAATTTTCATCCATTCTCAAAGAATAAAGAAAATAAGAAATGGAAACTCGATAATTGTACGGTAACAGAGAAAGACAGGGTTTAACACAGGAAATTCAGTTACATTAAAATATGTCTTGTGCTATGTATATTATACAGTGTGTGGACACACTGTCTACTTTTTGTTTGTATTTTTGTCCTGTGATGAAGACCGCTTAGTTTCAAGAAATTCTGGATAATCCAGGATATTTTAGGCAATAGTGCACTTCAAACTTGTATGAATAAGGCCCTTTCCTGTTGTAACCATGGCCTTGTATACAAAGTGATGTTTCTTCATGTTTGATGGAAGAGGATTTGAACCTGGCCTGTAGGGGATAAATCCTTACAACAAGTTTCCAAAAGTTTGTGGAAACCCTTCCAAGAACAGTGGAGGGTCATTGCCATTATTTGTAGTTATTTGAGATATGTAACAATAACAATGTATTTAATGTTTGGGTGTCCACATACTTTTGGCCATGTCCTATATGACTGACATGTGAATTGTGCACACATTCAGATGCAAAAAGTGTTATTTGATGTGAACAGTGTTTCAGTTCTTCATTTGATGGCTTCAAATGACATGAGCTAAACAAATTGCACTGGTAATAACCAATATTAACCATAACCCAAACATTCAGTATTTCTAGCCTGACTTCAAAAACATTGATTTCTAGGTGTATTACCCCGAGGCCACTGGCCAGCATTTCAGCTCCTTTCCCTCGAATGCAGTTCCAGGCCAAACTTAGTGATCTTAACCCCATGTTCTCTGACAGAGAGTATCCAAGGTCTTGCCCTTAGGATAGGAAAAAATAAGTAAAATCACAGCAGTGTGAAAGAATTATTATTATTCATTTAATTGTAAAATCCAGAAAATGCTTTGTTATCCTTACAAAGTCTTGTTCAAAAGGAATGTAAATCATTGTGATGACTCAGTGTTATATCCAGCCGGGTGCAGGAAAAAAAACTCAGATGACAGACATTATAAATATTCTAGTGGTAAAAAAGCATAATCACTACTACTTACTCAAATCAAACACTAATTTTTGCACTCTCTGGGAGCAACTTATCTCATCTCCAGTAAATTCCACTGAGGTTGCATGCGTGTTCCATGGCGTAAAAGCACTAGTGAGCAAGGGCTCCTCATCATCATCTCACCCACTTTATCACGAGGATAAGAAACTGCATCACCCTGTGTGGCTCATAATCAAAGAAAAAGGACGCTCTTCCTGTGCTTGGCTGAAAAAGCAATAACACCATGACATGAATGTCAGAGTGTTTGATTGGTATACTTTCTGTCAGGGACCGACTATATGGAAGAGTGCACGCAAAATGAATGAGGTGTTCTTTGATATTTGTGGGGATGTGGGGATGAATCACAGCCACGCACATGGCAACGAGATATGATGGTGTCCCATTCCCATGGACAGATTTATTTTCAATTACCTACATCACAAGCTTCCTGGTCTGCCATTCTTCCACAAGGTGCCTGTCACAAAGCCCATCATAACTGAAAGAGGTTTTAATGAGGGCGAAATGTTCTTGACCTTTGAATGCCACCATCTGCCACTGCCTGCTGTCCAATACTACTTAGAGATAAGGCTACACCATTACAGCAAAATCTTTCTGGCTGTATGAGAATGGTTTTCCAAAAAAGAACTAATAATAGATACCAGTAATTGCACACAGTCATAATATTAAATTAATCGACACTCTTCACAGTAATTGGTCAATTTATCCATCTTTATCAGGCTGACTGTATTCAATTATCATTTCATTTGGCAGAAAAAAAGTGCTTTGTGCTTCCTTAAGTCTACTTTCAACACTTCCTTGTAGTTTAAAAGTAAAAATCACTTCATGTCCATACAAAAGAACATAGTAAGTAATATTTACATTGTAAAATATTTTTTGTTTTCAGTAATGATGCCATCTGAAATGGACTATTCTTCATTCTTTTGGACAGCCATCTTTGATAGATTTAGAAATAACAACCCATATTGGAGATCTAAGTGTCATAGCAGAATTCTATAATAAAACAATGAAATGGAAATTGATATTCACAGCTTAACTTATGGGAAAAAAGCATAGATAGTTTTTTATTATTTTGTGAGGATCTGTCCATATATTTTTATGTACTTTTGTACATACGTTAAGGGAACACACACTAATATTTTAGATAATGTGGTGCTCAGAGATTTTTCACAACTTTAAATTTCGTGCCCATCCACAATGTTTGGGATCAACTGGAATGCTAACTGTGAGACGGGCTCATCAGCCCACATCAGTGTTGAACTCCACTGAAGCTTGGGAGTCAGGCAGCGTGAAAGGTGGCGGCATTGTTTTTGCAGTATTTGAATGCCACTGGTTTTGAAAATGAAATATTCCGCAATCATATAAGCACATAACGACATGAACTGAACTATAAAAAGTGTGGGAAAAAAGCAAGAAAGAGAGCTCTACACAAAGAAACTAGACAAATCCTGTTAAAGGTCCTTTGCTGTTTACTGATGCCATATATAATCTATGTATCCTGAAGTTCAGTTATCTGGTTCTACTGATGGAAAATATGTTAAAATATGTATCAGTGTAAATCTTTAATATCAACTTCATAATAATGGGAGCCACAGGTATTATTTAATTTTTTTAAAGGCTATAGTCTCGCAGAAAATATGAGACCTTTTCTATGGAGAACTAATTGCTATGCTACCTGCATGCTCTCCGAAAGCGTTGTGGCTGAGGTCGAGGTGCTGTAGCTTGGTGTTGCTGATCAGCGCTGGGCCGAGGTGTTCGGCAGACTGGTCCGTGAAATGGTTTCCTGACAGATTGAGGGTCACCAGGGTGCTGTTTTCCTTAAGCATAGCAGCTATGGCTCTGGCCCCATAATCCCCAAGATTGTTGTCAGAGAGGTCCACCTCTGGGATTGACACACAAATATGCAGGTAAAAGGCCACGTGCGCTAATGAGGTGCAGACGTATTTCCATCACAAAAAGGCTCTAAAGAGAACGACAGCAGAAACGTTTTTAACAATTCGAAATAGTTTTTGAAGTTTTATGATGTACATCAGTTGCCAAAGCCTCACTTATCTTGTTGTGTGTAATGTCTGTAATACCTGCAAGGTTTTATTTATAGTTTGATTTTCCAGCCTGACCCCATCAAACTCCATATATTGTGTTTCACAAGAGAGGTAAAACTGAATCCAAAATGACTGCTATCTCCTTCTGTCACAGCACTTACACACCATATCTACATTTTTGATGGCATGCCCTCTGGCAGAAGATATAGACAACTTAATTAAACTCAGTGAGCCTCTCGAATGGTAAATCGTCTATTTTTAGCCACATTAGTGACATGACTCTATGAATAGCAATGTAAGATTTTAACATAAATGTACTGTTCCCTAAGAAAGAATTTTAATAACTTTGCTCAAAACCAGATTTCCTGCAATAAAATTGACCAGGCATGTAAATATTGAAGCAGAGAACAGTCTAGCTTGTTTATTATTTTATTTTTTTAATGCTGTTATCTCAAGATCACTCACTAATTGTCTCTTTATCTTGAGAAAACCAGCTTTGTTATAATGAGATAGGCCAAAAGTTACTGCAAGTAAAGAAATGTGTCATGAGTATATGTTTGTTTACAGTTTATTCACAGTCAACAGGTATCTGTGGGCTATGTGGAGGTGCTGTGGGGGTCACAGTGTACAGTGGGATGGGCTTGCAAGTCTCACAGCAAATCAAATGGCCTCAATGATGTATTTATCTCTTCCATTATGAATGGTCTTATTTGAGCAGATGCTGGCTGCAGCAGAGAGATGAGAGCTGGTCTCATCTTTGATGACGATAAAACCAAATAGGCTACTTTAATGATGTAACTGCAGCAAACAAAACTATACCTTTATCCCTAAATTTACCATTCAGTAATGGATTCTCCCTGACAGGCTCAAATCAGATGTGATCGAATTAACTGAAACACTACATCAGTATTGATAACTGAATATCAATGAAAACAATCTATTTTATTGTCTAGAGGTAAATAAAATTAGTTTCTTGCATTAAAAAGGTAAACTAAGGTGCTATTAAGAGACAAGCTTTGTGACTTCAAAGTAACATTATCATGCTATAACAGCATTAAAAAATGAAAGCACAGTTGTATGTTATCAGTATGTTATCCAATACTTTGATTTTTACCTGCAAAACTAATGTCAATATGATTTGTGTTTGGTGAGAATAGTGCAAATAAGCTAATTTTAACATGTTAGCACACTAAATTAAGAAGGTGAACAAGGAAAACACTGTCTTGTTTGCATCATTGTGAGGATTTTAGCATGCTGAAAGTAGCATTTGCGTTACTTTTATTTTTTTTTTTTTTTTATATTTATTTTTCTAATTGCCTTCAGTGTTTTCTCAAAGTAAGTAAGTTTCTGACAGCTTTTGTTCAATGGCAATAATGTTAACCCATTTCAAACCCTCCAGAGTGCTAATTTTGTATATATTCATTTGTTCAAAATAGGAAAGTGGGTCTCCTCCAAATTTCTGTGCTGGCTAATGTCTGCTCTCGCGTCAGCAAAATATATATTGGCAACTAATGTGTCGTACTCATAAAATTGGATTACCCCAGAAAGTTGAATGGTGGTGCAAGATAAAGGATGTTAAAAATAAAGCCAGCCCAAAGAGCCTGCATGACTCACTGGAGTCATTCTCCATAGATCCCCCATAGGTTCCTGAGCGGCGCATAGGACTGACATTTAACAAATATTAAACAGGGACCCCAGATGTTAAATTGTGCTGCGGCATATAATCGGGGTGAGAATGGCATAAGAGTGGGAGTGGGGGTGGCACCTGTGAGACCCAGTGAGAGAAGAAGGAAGAGAGACTATGTGCATGCTCGAGTGCACAGTAAAACCACCTGTAATGTAACAATTTTCCTTTAACATCTCGGCTATAGCAGCTCCGCCCATTCCTTCCATCCAATTATCTCGCAGGTTCAGCCTCAGTATTGAAGTGTTGGTTACCAGGGGAACCGCCAGTGCTTTGGTGCCCTGCGAACACACAACCAACCGCCCCCCCTCAAAGTGAAATTCTTCTGTTTGTTCACTGCAGTATATTTTCTTATCTGTATTCCAGTTAAAAGAGTGGATGCACTGATGCAGGTGGGCAGAGAGAGAAAGAGAGAGAGGAGACGGGGAGAGAGGAATATTAAACCTGTGTGTGACAAATGAAGCAGAAGGGAGCTGTGTGGAGGCGTGGGTCAGAAATGAAGCTTGCAGAACATGAAAATTATAGTTTCTAGCACGGCTAATGAGAAAGTTGAGTGCATGAAGCCTTATGCTAACTTGATCTAAAAAAAAAACAGGCGAGAGCAGGAACAACCCCATCAGAGTCTCCCCTGCTTAAATGCACCCATAGCTTCTTTCTATAAGATCTGAGACATTAAATAAATAACCATTGGCAGCCGCGCTTACTTTTTGTCCACTTTCTGTGATTGACAGGTGAAGACTTATTTAAAATCCAATTCAATCTGTCTGAATGATGTGACTGCAAGTGAAATCTCAGGAAACGTAAGTTAAGGAATGGATTTTACTCTCATTTACAGAATCAGAGACCAGCGGAAGCCTATAAAAATGTTAGAAAGTGTTGCTAAGAGCTCTAGGCAATGCAATTTTAGATTTCTGAGATGTACAGCCGCAGAGCAATTTCACATTGGTTAATTACTGAGAAGCCAGCTAACTGATATTGACATGCAGACATCAGATTGACATCAGATATATATTGTGTTTTTCATGTCTACTCAATAAGGTACATTAGTGAAATACAATATAAAGTTATGTATTTCATGTTTTGTCTTCTAGCTTAGATTGATTGATTAAGTCTTGTATATTTTGAGTTATATGAGAACTGAAACATGAAGACACAATGATGGCATTGTGTCTAATTTACTTTTACATTGCTTAAAGGTGAGAGGCATTTGGTGTCATTTACAATCAAAAACAAGAACTTTCTCCAGTGGTAAATTACAGTATAGATCTACATAATAATGAGCTTTCTCAATACCAGCTGCCTCTCTTCTCTTCTAAGAGGACACTCTACATGAATCTGTACTGGTAAGATCTATGTAATGGATTAAACTTACGCAGTTTCATATGCAAAGTGTACTGCAAAGATATGTACATGCATGATGTATTCCCTGGTAAAAGGGCTGAAAACTCCTCGAATCTCAACTGTGCAGACCTTAACTGTGCTGCCCAGACTTTGTCATCATCAGTGCATTCCCCTGGAGGGGAATGTGACTTTGAATTAATGAGTCATTCACTGAACAAAGGTCTGGCCTGATCTGAAATAGCTGTAGAGAGACAAAGAAGTTCAAACATTTGTAGGTCTTTTACATGAGGACAGGTTCAGTTTAAGTACCTTCCCCCAGGTGAAATTGATCTAATGAGCAGTTGAACAGTTGAAGAAAAAGGATAAGAACCTGACACACTACAAAGCAGAAACAGACAGTTTAAGGAACTGTATGTAAATTATGCAGAGTCGGTTGAATTATATGTTCCTCTTATTTTTATCTTTTTATAAGGCAGAACCCTGCCTGATGTTGTCATGAATTAATTTTGCATTTTTTCTGGCAACTTGGAGGCAACAGAAACAAATTGTGAAAATGGCATTGACATACTGTGATCAAGTAATATTTTACCAGCATTGTTGTCGTACATTATGATTGTAACAATATCAGTCACAGCTGTTTTAAATCAATAAACCTGAACTGAATGATAACATCCATTTGACCATTAATGCAAAACATTAGAATGGAGATTTAAAATCGTTACATATTTGACAAAATAGTAATGCTGAATATTACTGCAACCCATTTTTTATAAAACATTTCCTTCTGAATTAATGGTTACATACATTCAGTGAACAAATTGGACACATAAGGCTGCCCAGGGGCTGCTGATGGACTTTAGCACCCAAATATTTCTGCATCATACCAAGAATTCAAATTATTTAAAAAAAAAGAAAAAAAGTCAGACAACCCTTAAGCCATTGCACAATTCTTACTAATCTTCCTTTCTAATGATTTTCATAGAGTCCCTAACTTGCGATTAAAGTACCTGAGGTCCCAGGCCACGATGCATCATGGACAGCTCACTGCTTTGCATGTGCTGCAGGAAGTAAGAAGCAGGCACCACCTGTAACGTTTCACACGCCTCCATGTAACACGTCTTGCCCGTTGGGTCATATGTCTTGTCCTTATCTGCAACATGAATAAAGCAGCTAACTGTAGTGTCTGTCTGAACTGTTCATTATCAATGCCTCTTTGTTAAGGGAGAGATGTGGCACTTTCCCCCCGGAGGACCTTTTGAGTGTGATATTGAAAACTCCCTTGTGGCTGATTTCGCCCTGTCAGGGAAGCTCATTCATACCAGATGGTTTTCACTGCTGGTGAAAAGGAAGTCTGACACAAAGACTGAGATGGAATCATTAAGATGCAGAACAGGGCTCCACATGTGTGGGCAGGCGCATGTAGGAGTTTCTTAGGAGTTTTTTTTTCCTTTTTTCCCCCCTTCTCTTATTTAGCGCTTAAGAAGATGGAAAGGCAGACGAGAAAAGATTAACAGATGGGGTGACAGGAGGACTTTGCCATATCAATGCAGGGTCTGATCAAGATCAAATAAATAACACTTTTTACCATTGGAGCAGAGTGTGAAATATTATTTCAGACAGAAAATACCACAATGAAATGATTCCTTCAATTTCATTTTGAATGTGTGGCTCACATCACCAAGCAATTCCACACTTTTGAAAAGATGGAACACTGCATCCTTTATCATAAAATCTTTCCCTCCCAAATCTATCCCCCCTTTTTTTAATACAAAATCCACTGTCTCTATACCTCTGAGCTCCAAATCTGTGTCGTAGTCCTCATCAGAGATCACACACTCCCCTCCTTCCGGCTCCTCCTCTTCATTTTCATCTTCCACATCGTCCTCTTCTTCATTTTCGTCCTCCCCCTCCTCTTCCTCCTCCGCCTCCTCCTCATCTTTCTCTTCACCCTCCTTTTCACCTCCATCTAGCAAATTCCCATCAGGGCTCGAGCGTCGCTCCTTTGGCCCACGCACATCGACCTCTGTCCAGGTGGTGTTTTGCTGGATGGAGAATGACAAAGTAAGACATCGTGACTCCTCATAGCTGGCAGTTGTTGGCAGCCTGTGTAAGGAGATTTGATGGATTTGCTGCCAGGAGAATAAAACTGATACCTACACTTTGGACAACGGAGTCCATCAATGTGGATGGACAATTTTAACTTCTCTTTAGGTTTGTATCCCTCTGCCCTTTTTGTCTTTGTAAGTCTTCCTACACCTTTCTTCCCACCTCCCTTTAACCCCTTGTACCTGAGGCAGGTTTAGCTGTCTCTCACTCCTATTTTTAGGCCTGTGGTATATTGATTACATGTTCCAGTCAGCCATGTCATAAATCATTATTTTCAGGACTAAATAAGCTACTTATTTAGTTATGTGGCATGTGCATAGTACTCCACATAGTCTGGTTGTACATTTTGTGTGGACGAGTTGCTTGCGTGCATGCTGCCAAAGGTTTTCATATCAGAAACTGTGCTGATTTCATTCTGTAATTCTCAAATGACCATAGCATGTGCAGCCTTGTGACTAAACTACATAAAAATGCAATTAAAACAGACTCCCAGGGTTCCTTATGCTAATTTAATTCAGGCAAGTACACAGTTCAAAAGAGCATGCCGTAAAAAGGAAACAACAGGTCTTTAGTCTGTATTTTGAAGCTGTTTCCTTGCCCTGGGCAAGGAAAGTGTGCAGACGTGCTAAGCCAAGGGTGGCTTGGTGAAGACCTCTGTTTCTAAAGCCCTATATATAAAACATGCTTTTAATTACCACCAAAAATATCGTGTTTTATTTAAGGTTTCTTTAATTCCTGTAGGTCTCCACTTGCCTACCTGATTGTTCACACTTTCCTTGCTCAAGAGTTTACAGACTTGGCTGGATGGTCAGCTTCCTACCTCCCCCAGCTGCAGCTTCTCACTTTCTTTTTCTGCGTCATCGTCTTCCAGCACAGAAGGCAGCAGCGTCTCCTTGGCCAACTTCTTCCCGTGAACCATGACTTCAACACTGAGTAATGGTGATGTTGATACTGACAAAAATATATTTTGCTGTCTTCACGTAAAATAGAGTTGTTGTTTTTTTTTCTTGTTTGTGTCTAGTGTGGTGTTAAAATATTTGCACCGCAAGTAAAATCACTGCGCTGCATTTGACCACCAGGCAGTGCAGTATGTGTCTCTACAACCCATCTTGCTCAATAGGAGGGTCAAACTCTCTGGGCTAATAAGAGAGGCCACCGCTTCTCCAAGTGACAGCCAGTCACCAATGAGCGTCTTGGTGTAAAGTTTGGGCGGCCTGTTTTGTTGACACGTTGCCATGACGATGAGAGGCATCTCTGCATTACGAGTGCCGCCTCTCTCAGCCATGACGACGAGCACTCACAGAGAGGGGAAGCAAACAGCTTGTTTGCCATAACACTTTATCAACATGGAAACCTGACCTTCAAACTAAAATGCTTGGACCTTAAACAAGTCCCACTGCAGGAATAAACCTTTCCAGTCTGACTGCTTTCTCATGTAAGCAAATAACACAAGCCAAGCACATGTGTTGACATATTCTGTAAATGTTTCTCTTTATTTGTAAGTAAATGCAAAGTCTTTGCAGTTGATGCATTAAAACGGAATATCCTCAATCAATTACACAACAAAGGTCATTATAGCAGAGGCTGATTGGATTTGAGTTGTTCATAGCAGCAGCAATATGCAAACACAGAAAAAAGGAAACGCCTCGAGAATGTTTTTACCATCCAAAGCCCTGTGAGAAAGACAACTTCACGATACAGTCTCACCGACTGACACAGTGCTGGTAAATAGACAGAGCTTTTTAAATATGAACAGGAGACAGAAGATCACCATGCATTTATTTAATGCTGCTGTTTTATCCCAATACCTAAAGGATATGAGAGACACCATAGAATATGCCTTTTTTTGTTCTTTTTAAATCAAGCAGAATCATAGTGCTCATTTACATAATCAAAATACATTCTTAGAAAAGATCGAAGTAGTACTCTTTATATTTTATACTTTGTCTGTATATATAGAAGCTATATATAGAAGCTATATCTTGTATCAATTGTTTTCCTGTTGCACATTTTACAACACAGACATTTTCTTGACGGCTCTCATTCCAATTGAACAAAATCTCTTTAAAGAAATTATACAGAGGAGACATTCATCCAGAATGAACAACAGTGGAGACAATGGGATCACCCATTCACTCCCCAGCATTAGAAACAGTTGATTCAGAAAAAACAAAAACAAACAAACAAACAAATATATTCCCGGCAGCTGTTGGGCACGTTTGAAAATCACATTAAAATCTGTTAATCATGCTGACAGCTATCTTTAAATTGAATCAAAGACAAAGAAAGGGAACCAACAAGACTCAGAAGCTGACAAGAAAAGCCACAGGTCACTGCAGAGTGGGTGATCAATAAACAGTGTGGCCCCTGCACAAATATATTCAAATTACAACCCTGACTCATTGGAAAGCAGCAAATGACCACAGCGGTAGCATGATTCTCAGTATGCCCCTCGTCCCTGAATATACTTCACTGGAACTTATAACAATAAAACTAAACCGCACCGATCAAACCCAAAAGCCATATGGGCAGTTTCCAGATTCAATTTGCAAGCTCATGTGACTCACAGAGCAACAAATTCATGCTTATTTTAAAGTCATACCATTTTGACAAGGTAACAAACAACAAGCAGAATAATCATGTGAAAACACACACCTGAGCACATGCATGTTTTACACCCACTCATACAGAGATGCGCACACTTGTGATACACACACAAACACATGCTGATGCTACTGAGCAGGTGTCAGGTCACAGTGAAAGGGTGGCGTCAGAGCATCATGCAGAGAGAGAAAATAAAGAATGAATTTACTGTATGTAGGCAGAGGCAGAGAGAGTTAATGTAAGGCAAGAGGCAGAGAAGTTATGATGCAAATAAATGCAAATTTTAAAAGCTCAACAGGTGCAGAAAGGGCCGATTTGACAGCTGATATGCTCTGGGCAGCACAGGGTGCTGAAGGAGATCTTCCCTTGACAATGAGTTGTTACAGCGATACTTCATTGTTTTTGACATTTTGGGGAAAAAAGCTGATAAGAAAAGCCTGCTTTTTGCTGAGCTTAAAATGAGATGATCGCTTCATATTTGTATGGTGAATATGACATGATGGCCAGTATCTGATTAGCTTAACGTAGCATAATGATTAAAATTGGGGGAAATAGCTAGTCTGGTTGAATCACCGGGAGCGGTCAATTCCTGCTTCCATCCAAGAAAAGGTCTGCTTGCTACATAACGTCTATGCATTTTGTTCTTTTTATGGCTTAAATGAACAAGATATAATGTGTTAATACTTATAGCGCCGGCAGGGAGATATTGTTAGATTTCCCCATTTCCTGTTTTTATGCTTATTTAAGGCTGCGCTCAGACAGACTTAATGCATTGATCGTCTCATCTTACTCTCAGCAGAAAAGCAAATACATCCACATCTTTGCTCCCCAAACTATTGACTGAAACATTGAATACTAATTTATAGTTCAATTTTTTTTTTCGAAACCATGTCTTCCCTCCATGATTAGTTTCATTAAAGCAAACATGTGAATACTTAAATATTTTAAAATCCGAGGGAGCTAAAGAAGTTTTAACGCATTTTTTATTTGTTATTAATAAGAGTTTATTTTGCTCTGATTTGGGTTCAGACTTTTTCTTTAGTGGTTGCCCTGCACATTCCCATGCTCTGCTGTGGGCTGGGAGAGCACCAGCTGGGACACACAATATTATGATGTTATGGGAGAATGGACAGGCCACTAAAAAGAGAGCTGGCACAGAAGCTGATGCATTTTGATGGATCGCCAGTGAAGAGCTCGATAATATGTTTGTTGAGCCTGTGACAGAATCACTGTTTTCATATTTCAGGGTGACCTGTCAACACGCCAAAATTGTCTTTCAGTTTTTTTCTGTCTGCATGCCTGTACAGCTTTCAGTTTTCTCTCCCTTCTGAACTTTTCCTGAAACTACAGTCTGTGATTAAAAAAAAAAAGAAAACAGCCCAAAAAACATCTGACCAACCCTGATTCTTTCCTGAAACGTAAAGTCGACTTAATTCATACTCCTGAAATCTCTCTTTTGTTATCAATGCCAGACATTTCCTTGTTAATATAAAACCTCAATAAAAGCCTTTTAACTGTAACAATAACACAGAGTATATTATATTTCTCGAGTATATTCTTGTCTTGGTCATGCATTCACAATGAGGCAGGTCATTACACTAGGTGCACACATTATGAATCAAAATGATCAATTTATAATTTTTGGAAGAATCATCGACAAGCAAAACAAGAGTCTCAGAGAACAGAACATTTCCAACTTGCTACAGACAAAATCGCAGAGCCCAACAGAAACATTAAAGTGGTATATAAAAAAAGAATCCCACCCCCCATTTCTTTCTTTTTTTTTCCTTTTTTTTTTTTACAGTACAAAAATTGGCACAGTATTCTTTAACCAGCATCGCTCTGTCCTCCAGACTGTTCGGTGTCAGAAAGCCCCGGCTTCACAGACCTACGAGCAGAAAACCCTGAGAGGGAGAAGACAGAGGGAAAGACAGACAGACAGACAGAGAGAGCAACAGAGACATAGAAATAGAGATGTTACAGTCATTACTCATCCAGCGAGCAGGGGCTTTGATGGCCAAATGTGAAATTCAAGTGACAATCCACACAGGAACCATCGTCTGTGATGCATTATGTTGGTGCTTAATGAGCCATAGTGGCTATGTAGGGCCCTTGTTTTGCTCTCATGGCAAGGGTATATGAAGTGTCTAATCTTGAATATGCACAAATAACGACAGAAACAAAAACAGAAATGGAGCAGAGCCACTCGTCTTCACTCTAATCCTGTTAGTTTAAAGGCCCTTCTCAACGGGTTTCTATGGTTACCCACTCTGTTTTCATCTGAAACGAGGAGTGATAACACATCGGCGCCGCCAACAACTACAGGTTGCACATCGGAGGTGGACTTACACAAACGCCTCTCGGAGACAGAGCTGCTCTGGTAATCTCGCTGGCTGAGATAAATCTCAATGAGCTGTGCCAGGAAAAAACGAATATGAGCTGACCAGCTGGCAAATCTCAGTGGTGAGGAAGGATATTTGGTTAAAAAAAAGGGTGATTAAACAAGAAAACACATCATGGATGTTAGGCAGTGTTGCAGACAGGACGAGTTAGTGATCCTGGCTGTGTGTGTACAAATTAGGCATTGCCAATCCCCCTAAAATCCACTAAGAGACAACTACACCAACAATGGACACATGATGGAGGGAAGAAAATGATGTATGAGTGAAGGAAGAAGATAAATGAATGTGACTTATTCTCTGGTTTCATTTGGAGAATGAGGTGCTCTTTTTAAAAACAAAACAAAACAAAACAAAAACAAAGTCATGACTCATCACTCTGAGTCAGCAGGTCACGTAAATGGCTTAATAACTTTCGCAAAAGTCGAGAACATCTCCTTGAAAGCTTCCAGGCGTGTGGTCTCAAACTCAAATTACCCAGGGGCCAGGTTATAGTTTAAACACTCAGCGGGGTGTTCTATTCAGAGATGAAAATGCTACAGGAGTGTAATGTTAAACCAGACGAGTACTCTTTTAATTGTTCCAAGAGGATAATTCCCCTATCATCCCTTCACCAGCACTTGACCAGCTAATGCAAGAATTATTAGACTTTGATGCAGACATTCAGATCTCCTGGTGGATGAATCCTACTGTTTCTGGCGACCCCCTGACCTTTTCATTCAACACCATATCCCAAAATATACATTTGCAGTCATGAAATGTCAAAATCTACTGGGCAGGTTATAAAATGAGCATGTGCCGCACATAAGATATCTCATAATGTGCTAAGAATATTCCCATGAAAAGTACTGAGCGCGTTCACATGGCAATAGGATAAACCTTTCTTTTGATAACCCTCAGACCTTTTTTCTTGTGTTGACATTTCAAAAGTTCAGAGGAACTGCCACTCTTTGGCACAGTCCAATGATGTTCAATGTTATTCTCATTCAAGTACAGATCTGCTTTGGAAACTGTGCCATTTTGTTACTGCAATCTCCCATCAGGGGGATTTTCTGGGAAATGGTGGCAACAAAAAACACAGACCACTTACTCATCTGAGTCTTTTTTGCTCTCCTCAATGTAGGCAATGGACTCCGAACGAAGCCGGTTGGTGACCTCATAGGTGCGCAGGGTGACACCGAAGATGTCCTCGTGGTAGCGGTTCTCATCCTGGAAACGGTGGGGTGGTGAAAGTTGAGAGAAAAGGGAAGGAAAATGTGAGATGGAAACAGTTTAACAGTGAATGACAGGATTTGATTTCAAAGAAGCATAAAAAAAGAGAGAGAGATTATAAAGACAAATCTCAGGAGCCAGAATAACCCTTTCGTGTTAGGGCATGCAAATAAAAGACACACATTATACACCATTTCATTTCGTTTTTAGAAATGTTTGAACTTGTAGTCACACTGTACAAAGACTGCTTCCTTCTACGGGGGGTAAACTCCAGCAAGGATAACCAGGACAGATGGTTAAGTTATGCAGATTTGCAAATTTATACTGTATTTCCCTCTCAGACACAGTCCTCTGGCCAACCTTGGAATTTGTCTTTTTAGATTGTATTCATCTATCTACATTTACGTCTGTCTATTACATTATGATTATTATTATTATTATCATATATTTGTAGATGAAAAGGGATAGAGTATGATATCATGCATCATTTTACCAATCCAACAAGCATTACTGAAAAACATCTCCTCAGTCCATTTCTATTCTACACAGGTGATTGCATTAATGGCAGGCTTGGTGACACGTGTCATTTTTCTTTTTTAGCCTTTTCACCCCCGACTTCACAAATGAAAATAAGCCAGCAGGGGCGTTCTTTAACCTTTATTTTCTTAATTCTGACTCAACACGCCATCTGTTTTTCAGCAGCTCCATGCTCAGAATTCAGTCACATACATTCATGTGAAGAAGCCCAGTCCAAGCTCGCCCGATCAACTGGGGGTTGACTGCATTGCTCAAGGGCACCGCTTCACACTACCGATGGCAAACGTCATGGTGACAATGCAGCATGGTGAACTTGGCTGTTTCCCTCCGTCTTACCCGAAGCTTGCTGATGAAGAACCCGGCGTCCTCCAGGCTCATGTTGCCCTGCTGCTTGATGATTTGCTGGACAGTCTTGAGAACATCCCCAGCCATTGTAACATCCCCGCAGACGTAAATATGTCCTCCCTCCTCCTTCAGGCACTGGTACACCGTCTCTGACAGCTGCTCGCGCAGTGCATCCTGTACATATTTCTGACAGAGGAAGAGGAGGAATGATGAGTGTGTATGAAGAAATCAGGAATGAGGAAAGTAGTAGGGGAATCAATTTGAAAAAAAGAGACAGGAAGCCAATAAAAACCTAAAGTAGCAAGCTGAAAGACTGTTAGCATGAACAGGGACGAATAAAATATAAAGTATGGAAAATTGTAGTATCCATATTCTGAATATTCCTGACATTTTATACTTACTGATTAAAAGACACTATGTAAAATTCATCCAAAACAGCAAAGGAAACAGATAAATAGAAAGGACTTGGAGAAAAGCAGAAAACATTGAATAAAAAAACAGATGATGACATTTGTTAAACGGACAAACATGACATCAGTTGAAGTGACTGTGCAGCATAATATCACCGCAGCGGCTTTTAGTCAGCCCTTTCCCCACTTCACCGTTTTATTTCAAACCTACACAGCAGCCCAAAAAGAGCTGTGACAAGCTGACTCATCCACAGTTATCAGTTTAGCGCTTGTACCTTTGGTTTGCCGGGTTCTCTGGAATAGGCCGCGTACAGCTCCTTGAACACCTCTTTATTCTTGGCCTGGATGGTCTCCTCTTTGTAGATGTGGTCTATCTCAGACTGCCGACAACCAAACACCAGGATCATGGGGCACGACTCAATTCCTGAAGGTGACAGACAGAGTTACTTTGTTGCTCTGAACGGTGTTGAATCGGTGTAGGAATGATAGTCTTCCCCTTTGTGTATAATCTAAACCTCTGGCAGGGATTTGGTCTGAATTCCATTATTACTCAGAGGTGCATATGACAGCATGTTAACAGGATGTATCAGCTTGTCATGGATATTCTTATAATAAGCCTTCACGTTGAAGATTTCTGTCTGCAGGTTCATGTGCAGTGGTAAAAAAAATCCACTTCAAATCCATCCTACCAGGCAGTTATAAATACCATTCAGGGGAAGGAGAGAAAAACCAACCTTTGTGTTCAAGGTCAAATAGTCTCTGTTGCCAGAAGCTTCTGAATGGGGCGATACCAGTTCCTGGGCCCACCAGGATACAGGGGGCTTGGTTGTCTTTGGGAAGTTGGAACAATGGTGCACTGAAACAATGCAACAGAAAAAAATATAGATAATAAATTAATTGAAATTCAGCTGACATTTTTGGATATTCTCTTTGTTGAGAGTTCTGTTAAATAAGAAGACTGCCAGAGATCAGCTAATTTAGCTCAACACTGCACAATGACAACAGCCTTGCTTGGTTCAAATGTCATGAAAACGGCATACAAGCACCTCTACAGCTCACTAATTGACAGGTTATTTCATTTTGTTTAGTGTATGGTTATGTGCTGGGCTAATTTTTGGTTGGCAACCAGTCGATATTCCACTAAGTTATCGCTCCTGGCCAAGAAGTGGTCCTGCGTGTAATGCCTGGTAAATCATTTTTACACTTTGGTTTTTGTACAGATTAAAGAAAGTAATAAAACATTTCAATTACTGAACTTTAGAGGTGCTGGTAGTTAGCCAGTTGTTAGCAGTGACTTCACATTAAACATACAGACATGAGGGTGGTCTCAGTCTTTTCATGTAATTCTTTGGTAAGAAAGAAAAAACAGCTTATTTCCCAGAATGTAAAACATTTCTTCAAAAATCTTGTTTCATTTTATCAACATATTAGAGTAAAAGGTTTTTACAAGCAAGAATTTTAAACATATTATCACCAGTCAAGATTTTAATGTTGTTTTTGAGACGTAATCTCTGGTTATGAATGACAAACAACCCTTTCTGTAAAAATCTTCTGAATATGGAAAGAAATAACACCCGAAGGTTTAGTGGATGTAAGTGCTGCTGAGGGAGAAAACAAAAAATCTCATTTTGGTTTTCGATGCAAAAGAAAGAACTTGCTTGGACCCAGTATCATTATCCAGGAGAGAGAGTGCTTAACATTGTTAATAGACATCACATAGTGCAGACAACAACCACCAGGCTTTATGTTGTTGTAGAATAATAATTTTTGGTGACTGTTGCTAAGTTATTAGGATGGGAATAGACAAAGTATTGTGCAGTCATGTGTAACCTAACCTGTAACCTAATGTGTATTCTGAACATTTCATCTTCAGTATTCTGAGAAAGGGCATGTAATAGAAGAAAAATAGCCCAAAATCTCAAAATTCACCAGTGCAAGAAAAAATTGCCATTTTTGCATGCCTCAACCTGTCAATAATACTGATTTGTCTGACATTCTTCAAAACGTCTTGGAAAAATATTGTGATATTTACCCTCTGACAAAGCACGGCACCATCTCCCCCTTCTCTATCCTGTTGAGCCACGACGAGCACACTCCATGGTGGATAGGTCCCTCTCCATCTGAAAGGGATGATTACCGAGCAAGCACTTTACCCGTTTCTCTCTCCTCTGCCTCTCACTTGCCTTAAGTGCACAAACTAACAGGAAAAGAGTGGCCCTAAAACATTTCCCAAGGCCAGGGTCATTCTTCTCTCTCTCTCTCTTTCTCCCTAAAGTGAAATTACAGTAATTCAGCTGTTGCTTTTACAATCACAGTAACATGTTTGCAAAGGTACACATTGCACACATGAGAAAAATGGTAGTGATAGTGTCTGGTAATGTGTACACACTACTTGACTGGCTGAAGTATATGTTAATTGCAAAAGTGGAGATCTGAGAGTCTTGTAATACACTGTGCACAAGAACGAACACTAAAGCTGACATGTGACTCACTTTTTACATACTGTCAGGCAGACTGGTACACCTGCAGTTTTATGTTTCTCTCTCATTTGTGTTTTCTGTTCAAATCTTTAAATAGAATCTGTTCAGAGATATAGCATCTTCCTGAAGTGTTTCTAAATCTCGTAATTACAGTCGTGGTCTTGCTGCCCTGTGAAGCAGACTAGCTTTCCGAGATAACTTGCAATCAATTCTCTTTGAACCAATCGGAGGGTATTCGGAGAGGCTGACTCATTTGACTTTTCGAGCTGTTGCAGAAACCTTGAAAGAGCAACAGCACAGTGCTTTTTTATGTATGGCATAAAGTAAAGTGTATATATAGGATATGTAGATTTTTGGGAAGATGACTTACTGCTGAATACAATATACTAAGAACTGCAGTGAGTGCTTGAGTTTATTTTGCATTTTTAATTAAATTAACCATTTAAAATGTCATAAAGAAGAGGGTAATTTTAGACCCTCCAAAAGCCTAGTGGAAGCATTAAAGTTCATTTCTCCAGTCAGCAGAAAAGGTCTCAGCACCGGCAGCTACACCTACACAGCCTTAAAATCCTTCGGGAGACATTGACTGATGCTCAGTTTCGAATCCAAGGTCCTTACCTCTGGCTCGGTAAGAGACCACAGCGACGGTAAGGTGGATCTCTCCTGGGTACAGGTCTGGTGAGGAGCTGATGGAGTAGTAGCGAGGCTGCAGCAGGGGCAGCTGGGTGAGCAGCAGAGTGGAGGGCATTTGAATGGAGGGGAACTCCTCCAGCACCTCCACCAGGGTCGGATTGTTGTACCACTTCCACTCCTCGTACTCCTGCAAGCCCTGGGATGCGGAGGAGAAAGACACAGTGAAATAAAAATACAAGTGGAAGTTTTTTGGTTTTGTCTAATATCTGTCTTGGTAAAGCGTTGAATTGTTTATGTTCTAATTAAGAAATCTAAGCAATTGCCACAATAACAGACAAAAAAAATTGAGGAAGCTTTCCTCTTTTAGATCTGTAAATATTTCTGACTTGAGAGCAGGAGGCAGCCATTTGCCATTCACTGCCCAACTGTTTTTGTGTGTCATCACTGACATTTGGATGGGATGAATTTAGAGCTCTGCCACAAGGCTAAAAAACCTCGAAATGTTCCCAACTTTTGCCTTGTTCTCAAGCTGTGAATGAACGGCATAGTGCCTATTAAAAAGCCTGGTGTGGAGTGTGAGGCACTGTTTGAAGAAGTGCATGTGCAACAGCACTTTTTTAGTATTGAAACACAGATGGGACTTTCCAGAGACTGATAAAGTTAATTTCTTTCATTAATAAATTTGTTCAGTTTTTTTTATAAATCACTTCACAACTTTCACTCTTCTGAATGCAACCAAATACAATAATGAATCAAACATGACAGATTGCCTGTTCTCTAATCTAAGCTCATGAGTAAAATAAGGTTTGAAAAGTCTGAGACACCCAGCATTAGAGCATCTTCACAGACAAAAATAAGGCAGTGCTGATTGTAATATAGCATTTCTCTTTCTGAATTCTGAAGCTCCCCATCTTTTCCTCTTGCTCTGGTGACAATGATTCGATATATGAGCATATGACTCACTGCTTGGCCTCAGCCAGCCTTTTCCACACATTGACAAAAATGGAGAGTGAATTGTGGGAGGCACTGCAAGGGGGAATGGCTCTGGGTTAGAATGATCAGCGGCTTTAATTTAGGGCCAGCTCTCTCCTACTGTACGTTTTTCCATCGGTACAAAGTGCATCAAAATGACTTCCAGACAGAAAACCGCTTCCCATATTTTGATAGCAAACATGACGAATGTGTGGGTTTTCAGTGTGAGTTAAACATGGTGACTTTTTTGAACAGGGCTATGAAAGTGGTCTAATAAAAAGTAAAAAAAAAAACTCTGCATGTATTTGACTCTCAAAAGAAAAAGAGAGCATATTTTTGAATATAGCCCACGCACATACATTGCAAATCCCTCGTGGTTGGTCAGGTATGAGTGCAGCAGCAGCAGCTCAATAATTTTAAAGGTCAGTGTTAATGCTAACGCTGACGTGTAAGTGAATTTACCTTACTGAGGATCTCTAGTTTCTTTTTCTGTTTGTCATTGGTTGCCAGGGCAGCAAACTGCTGGAGCAGCACAGGGCTCGGTGGGGTGGTGATGTCCAGGAAGTACTGGAAAGCCTGGTAGATGGTGCAGGGAGGGATACGGGTTTCATTTGTCCAGTTACTGATTACACCTGCAGAAAGAAAGTTTGAAGCTTCATTAAACCGTATCTTACATTAACAATAGGTCAAATTACTACATGTAACATGAAAGGGACCGCTCATGATAACAAACACGCAGTTAAGTATCACCCAGCTCGAAAGCGCTATTGAGAATTTTAGTTTCTTTTAGCTCTTTGTTTCTTGTTTCGTCCAGCCTACAAATGACTTTCCTGAATCAAACAGCAGACAGACAAAGTTGGTGACAGCTAAAGAGCCCGTTGTTTTTCTCAAGACCAAAACAGAGTTACAAGGATGCCAGGTAGGCTACTCCATATGAAACCTACTGTTACTGTTTCTTTGGTAAAATAGGCAATTATTTCTCCAACATACCTTTACATGGAGATAATATGTCAGTTTTATGTTAATAGTCTGATCCGCTGCCCCCAAATGGCTAAGAAATTAGTAAAAGCTATTTCATTTTGAACATTTGAAACACGAGATTTCGCCTTGTTAAGTGACACTAAATGTATCAATTCAAACGCTTTACTTGCCATTTGTGAGAACCCTGTAAACCTCACAAAACTATCTTCAAATTGTGAGCAACAATTTGCAATCTGCATGTAAAATGGTGGTCACAAGTCACTTTGGGCTCTCAGGGAGGGGCTGTCTGAGCCTAAAGGAAGTTGTGTTGTCTTGTATTAACACTGGTGACTGACAAACTTCCAGATAAAAAATCTGGCAATGAAAGAAAAACAATTCGACATGTAAAGGGAGTTTTTAGAGCTGCTCCCCCTGTGCCTTTGGTATTTTATGTTAGAATATTAAAGAGCAACTTTGAAATGGATGGGTTTATTTTTAACCACATTTATATAGAACATTTCCTGAAAATTACTTTTTTAAAAACATGATGCAGAATTTTATTTCTTAAAAGAAAGTCTCAGGGGGGAAATGGATGTTTTGAGTAATGATCCAAAAAATGCTCTTTTTAAAAATATTTTGGCATATTATTGTCAACTCAAATGCGAGTTGTTGTTCTGAATTCTGCCTCAGCTCAACATGCTATTCTAGGTGGCAGTGAGTCTGAGCAATTTTAATTTCTTGAATTGTTTTTTAGGTTGTGCAGGTTGCACAGGCTTGAGCCTGTCAAGACGTCAACTCCGCAGTTTTCATGAAAAGTAGAGGCGCTAGCTCGTGTATGGCGTGTGTTGTGCAGGTGAAGTTTTTAAACTTGAGGACATCTTCACACCAATATACCACAACATGATTGAGCTCAGGCTGGGATGTCAACGCCAAGCCTGTGTGAGGCTGACAGCCGGTGCAGTTTGTTCAGTACAGCTGCTTCATCAGGTTAGATGGAATGTGCACCTAAGTTTCATTTTACATCATGTCTAATTCATCCTTTTTGATGCAAAAGAAAAGCTGTCTCACAAACATAAACAACTTTAAAGATGGTTGTTTTCCAGGTTCATGAAGTCAATTAATTTTAAAGTTACCTCTATCTAACGATATCTCGTGTTTGTTTAACCTTCAATTGGCTAAGGAGATATATTAAGCTGTACAAAAACACTTAACAAATGGTTTATGCCATACTATACTATAAAAAGTTAAACATTGTGGTAAGCAGATAAAACATGCCAGTGCTGTGGGTAACAACTGTCATTTACTTTTATGATGTGATGTGTTTGGGACACATTTTTGAACCCCTTTAGATGTTCTTAGTTTCTATCATTATGTTTGGGGATACAGAGTTAGTAAAATCTATTTGTGTGATTTGCTGTATTGTAACCACTCATTATTACATGACCATATAGTGATATCTCTGATATATTTATCAGGAATCAATTACCTAATAACCAGATTTAGATGTTGCAAATTATGAATTCTTATAGATAAATACTTTAATAGACATTCAAAATATATGAAATGTATGAAAACTGTTGAATTACCATGTATGTCACATATTTACTCCTTTTATATACTGCCTATTAATTTCAGTTCACCCTTAAAACAATTATATAGTAGTGAAAGCTTTTTAAAGAGGAAGACACGAAGTTTAGTAAACCATTACAAGGAATGGTTTTATTCAAGGTAAAGTTTGATTAAACACACATACTGTGTTTAAGAAACACCTTGCTTCACAGTCACAGTGAAAATCACACTTAAGTCACCCAGTGTCACCATAACAGTTTGGCAATACGCAGCCTCCCTAAAACATTTCTGGGCATAGATACCTCGTTAAAGTGTGACTAAATGTTGTCGGCTGAGGCAAGAGAGGTTGTTTCTTATTCATGGTTAGATTTTGACACCCTTCCCATACATCAAACTGCAATCCTCCTCACTGCACGCCTACTGTATTCATGAAATCATGTGACGTTGCTAACAGCGTCACCCACCCAGGGCAGTGTTCCTTTCCTCCAGGAACTCCACTTTGACTATTTGATTGACAGGTGGAGCGTCCTCCAGTTTATCTATGAGAGCCGTCACCAGGTCCTCGTGGTTGCCAGGGAAGATGCCCAGATGGTCTCCGGGCTGGTAGCTCAGTCTGTCGTGGTTATTTGTGTGGAGCCGCACAAATATGGTGGAGCGACTGTAAAAGAGATCAGAGATTTAGGGAACAACGCAGCTCGACTTTCAGTCTGTTCCATTTAGTTCACACCCCGTAGTAAACTGAATGAAGTAACTGGACACCACACGAGTGCATTACAGCAATTAAACACTGAAGCAGATACATGAATATGTGATGATTGTTTTCTTTTCATGTGTCATAATATACTTACTTGGACTTGGGACTTTGCAAGTTTTGAGATTCCAGCATCTTTGCGCCGTAAACCTTCTTCTTGTGAATGTTATATAATGCTGTCGGCACACAAATGAAATTTTTCAGAGGCTGGTCTAAACAAATATGCTTGATCTGTTTTTCTCAATCAGTTAAAATCCCAATCTCAAAATCTCTTTTTTTTTTGCGCATGGCAATAATCTGGAATTGCAGGGGTGTTTCTGGACTTTGTACTTTGCAGTTTCAGTTTCATCATCTGTAATCAGTATTGTTTTATTGTTTTTTTGTTGTGTTTACCCACAATGCTAGCAGAGACTGGGAAAAAAGTGCACCGCTACGCACACCGGTAAGCTGACAGGTGAGTCTGTTATTAAAAGGCTTTTTATTATTTATTTAGGAGGAAATACTAAAAATCACATCTTTAAAAGGAGCAGTTCCACATTTTGAAAATGACACCTGTTTGATTTCTATTATTTGTTGAGACCATTTATATCACTGCGGGTAGGCTAAATAACAGAAACACCTCTCTGTATAATGCAATATAGTCAAGCACAAGAAGTCGACACCTCTAGGGTAGAAAGGGCTTCCAATCCAATTGCATTATCACTTTTCATTCCACAACAGAGCCACAAGTCCCATCTCCAGGTGATATAATGGATGAGTCACTAGTCCTGATCAACAGCATTACCATCCCTCCGCAGATTATTATTATTATTATGGTCATTTTGTGCTGCATTGTATTTGCACTTATTTCTTAATATCAAGGCAATAACAATGGTTCATCACTCACTTTTCACAGGATTATCATTTACCTTCCGTGAGAGCCGGGGCCTCGGCCGTGTACGTGAGGCGGAACTTGCTCTTCTTCCAGCTGCGGTCATTGCTGATCAAGGAGTCATTGGCCTTCTCGATGTTCACATCATCACCGACACAGAACACGTCACAGGCAGCCTTGACATGTAAAGGCACGACCATGGGAAACAACACAACCATTATTCAAAGCACCCCTGCACAGGTGATTTGAAATCTAATGTTTCGCAGTCTAAGTAGCACTGCCTACATCAGCTCAAGGTTATGCTTGACCAAACACCTTCAATGTGCTACCTTGACTATTGGGTTTGTTAAAGGCGTGAGAGGGATTTCTAATTTGAATAATGTCAAGGCTTGATATTAATATTTTCAATCACAACACACCATTGATAAAGAAAGACCAAAAACAGAGTACATGGTGTATCCATTTCAAGGACACCACATCATTACCCTTGAAAAAAATGAACTAAACTAAGCCCAAAGGCTCTTAGCCTAGGAAACCAACCTTAAAAACCTTCTTGGCCCAGGTTCTGAATGACTCCTCCTGGCCACACAGCTCATCTCCTTCTCCCATGCGTAGGATGCGCTCCCCCCCAAGCTCTTCAAACAGTGTGTCCACAGCGTGGGCAAAGGCGCAGAAGTGTGGGTAGGCCCTAGAACCAAGGCCAAACACTGAGAACCTAAACAGAGACACACATTTAAAAGAGATTTAAAAGAGAGATGACAGAGAGGTAGGTAAGGTTAAAAAAAACAAAACGCAAACATGGACCCCACATCAGAAACTCGACATTTCTTCCTTCTCAAAAATCCCCAAAAGAGCTGACGCACAAACACTTGTCCTTCCTGGTTTTAGATAGATGTAAACATGAAACAGATCACTTTTCTGAAAGTGGGCAAGTCATCCTTCTGCTGCTTTGCTGTGAAGCAGTCAGCCTGCATCAGGTTCAAGTTTGAGCAAGATTTCTGTGATCGCCTCTCCTTTGTCCCTTTTTTCTCATCAGGTCAGCAATGTGTCCAGAGCAATAAGATTTGTAATACCAAAAAGAAGTTCACTTTCATCTAGAGTAGTCATGACAATTTTGTTTATTTGTAGGAAAAATTAGATTACTCCTTCATCATAAATGTCCATTCAGCAAATCCAGGTGGCTTAGTGCTGGACTTAAATCTACATGGGTAAGAACACCTCCTTTCAAGTGCAACAGATGGGAATAGGCGGAAATACAGTCTTGTGCTTGAATGAGACTTTTCCCAGAGAAACACTAGTCTACCGGTATTTTACAACCATCAGTTTTCTTGATGCAATCACATTCACAGCTTCTATAGAATGTCCAGCCTGACCAAGAAGTGGACTTTTCACACCATGCTTCACTTCACCGATTTGGCTGCCACCAACTCGTGGCTTCAGTATTGACAAGACAGCCAGGCCTTGCCACGACCTGCAAAGAACAAATCCCAACACCTGGAGTTCAAACTGATAACCCATGGACAGGCGTGTCACAGAGACCAGAGTGACAGAAGTCAGAAATAATTCTCCCCAGAAATCAAAAGAGGGAAACCTCAACCAGATGAGAATAAGAAAATATGGGGTGATTCACTTGTCGGAAATGGTTAACAGTCCTTCCAGATGCAGAACGCCTGAGTGTAACAGTAAAGCATATGTGACATGTCAGGTCAAATAAATGAATGGGTTTTGTGAATTGGCAAGCCCAGTGTAATCAATTTGCTCTTATTCTAAGCCAGGAACTTTGGTCAGTGAAAAGCCAATTACTTCTATGTTGACCCAAGACCTAGTTTTCTGTAATGTTTTTGTGCAAGTATGTTCACTCTTTTTTGATAAACTGCTCACAAAGTCTTCAGTGGACTTTGGTGGAGTGTTTCAACAAGATCAATGAAGTCCCATTGTGCACTACACTGCACATGGTACAAGATTTTAATAAAATTAATTAAAGACAAAACAACATTTGCAACTTTTTACCACTCCAACACTAATTTATATGAAAACAATTAAAATCAAAACAGGTGTCAGGAATATGATAATTTTTGCCTGACATCTTTATATCTGCAAATCATTGCTTACTGGTTAGAATCACAGTCCTTTGACTTCGAAGTGTAATCAAGTCTTTTATGACAGTTTGATTTGACGTGGTTTGGTTTTGTTTACCTGACGTTGGCGAGAGGTCCAGTGCTCTCAAAGTTAATCCTGGCTTCTGGCTCGTCACTGGAGGACTTGCGAGTGTCAGAGTAGGAGGACACGCTGTTGAAACGAACCTTGTAGCTCCTGGACATGAGGTGGAAGCGAAGAGATGAGACACACACGGATGTACAACTGAGGGGAAGAAAAAGATGGAAACTGACATGCACGAATGCAAACACATGCAGGTTGTGGGACTGAGCTCACTTTCTGTCTTCAGTGTTGGATGTTGGGTGACGCATTTCCATTAAGGCAGCTCCAAATTTCTGCGGTAGGCAAACAATTGTTAGTAATCTGTGCATGTGTCTTGTGCTTAATTAACTGGAGTTTTTGCCACATGACATACGGACCTCTCCATTTTCAGGTGGATCACCATTGCCAAATGTGCTGGTCACCACTAACACCAGTGTCTCATGTTCCAGGTCCACTACATCATATTCATCCATTGACATGACCTGCAAAAAGAGCATACCATCCAGCAACAGCATCCACTTACATGGTGCAGTCATTGTCTCGCTCTCATCTCCCAGACACACACTCCACACGACGGATGACTTGAGCGTGTAAATTAGGGCTGAACACACAGCCGCTGGCAGAGGAGGAGGCCATAATGACCACTCTGTCCTCGCGTCTAACGAGATGATAATATGCTGCTGCCGCACAACAAGCGTCCATCATGCGTACCACTCTGAATGATGGTGTTTGTTTGCTATGGAATGCACTTGCATTTCACACACATGCACACACACAAGACACACAACCAACGGCGTGAAGAGAAAACAGGCTTTAACCCCGCAACAACCGAGATTTGCCCTGGGCGCTTGCATCTGCCCTGCGATCCATCTGAAGACACCCACTCAGTGACACACACATCTGCACACATGCATGCGCGAATCTCCTCTTGTGTGATTGATCACACTGGGAAAACAGGAAGAAAAAATAAGACATAACCTGGAGGAAAAGCACACACTGTGTATGATTGAGAGCAGCCCGTTTTTTTTTCCCACTCTCTCTCTCTTTCTAAACAGATTTGCACAGCCAGGGGTGCTTCAGGATCTTGTCTTAAACTACTGCACTGCTCAACGCTTCGGTGGTTAAATCTTGCCTCCGACCTGCGGCATTTTGCTGCATGAGAGAAGACGGAAATGTGACAAAAGACACACTTTCTTCTTCTACCCTCTCGTCTGATGTACTCAGCTGGCATCTGCTCGACTTTGTCAGCCGGAGATTGAGCGGGAGGCGGAGGGACGTGTGAGGATGTGTGGGTGGGGGGTGTATAGGAATGATGTCTTTGAATTTCTCCTTTTTCAATTAGATGTCCACACAATGGCACACAAGATCGTGTGAGCTTTCGGATGCGATGATGCAAGGTGGGAGCAAGCGTACCTTTGCGTCAAAAGCATGCTTGAAGATTTCACAGAGAGTTTTGGCATAATCTTGCGATTTGCCCGTCTCTGTGGCAAACAGTATGGTGGCCTTCACCCTCTTGGCCATGGCCTGGCCCATGAGCTTGGCCGAAAACTTCACAGCCCTGCAGAGGCAAAGAGAGAGACGGTGATAATGAGATGCGCAGACAAACATAGGACCCTTATCATCCAAGGATCAGAGATACAGTTTGCAACCTTTAATCTCCTGCCATGACCAGAAGACCCTCTCATTTCGATACGTCCAACAAAACATTTGTTATTGAGACCATTTCAGGTTCACTTCAGCAGGCAGCACACATTATGCCAAGGTAGCGGATGGATGACAATTGTGATTACCTAGCTTGTCATATCCTCAAGGCAATTATATTAATAACAGAACATGAACATACACGCACGTGAGTGCATACACAAACAAAACACTGACAAAGCTTTGATTACTCCCTGAGAGGTTGATTGGATGCATTTTATCGCTGAGTATGCCGGCTTCCTTCCCATGTATCTAACTTTTGTCAAGAAAGTGATCACTTGTGTACCATTAGATTATCATACATGTGTCCTACAGTACATTATCTTTGACATTTGAGGCTGCAATTTCACCTTGAACCTCTAAATACTCAAAGAAATGAAAAACAATACACTCATTTAACAAAAACACACATGGTGTTTCTCGAATATTTCTGTGTGACTGTACACTCACTTGGCAAGCTTCTTGAATCCAATGGCTCTTTTCTTTGTGGGCGTCCCATTGACTCCTTTCCACACATGGGTATTCCAGGGGTCAGGCTTTTGCATATGGGAAAAAAAATGAAGTTCGAAGGTTGTCTTTGTTTAACGTTGAGATCCTTTCCAAGATACTGATCATCTGTGATTTTCAGTGTACTGTAGGAGTGACTTTGTATAAAGAACCTGCAATTCACAATTTGTTGTCTACACTTGCCTTTATTGCGCCTGGTCTACTTGTACTTAGGGTAATAATTTCTAACTCTAATTTTCACTTTATAGATATAGACAGAGAACAGCAGTTTTTATAGATGAGTGTATGTCTATAATTGTCATGGCACCCAAAAACATAAGATCTATGTTATGTTATGTAAAACAAACTGCAGACAAAGGTATGTAGGTTTGTTTTAATACCTCCCACTCACCTGGTACTCAAAGGAAGGGGTGAGGCGGTAGTTGAGCATTTCTTGGTGGAAAACCGGTGTGATACTTCCTGACATGGGAGGCACAATCCACACCCAGTCTCCAGGACAGCCACCTCGCACCCGGTACTCATTCTCCATGTGCTTCATGAAGGACTCTGTGGCTGAGTGATGGTCTACTATGGTCACTTTGCATGACTTAAAAAACAGAAACAAACAATGTACTCACTTATTTATATGTATTTTGTCCAAAATCAGTAATTACAACAGTTTACATGACAGTTACAACAGGTCATTTTAGGTGAAATATAAAATATAATGAATGACACATTAAGTTTGTATGTACCTGGAAGCTGTAGAGAACAGCAATGTTTATCTCCACCAGTGCCTGGTCTTTCCAAAGGGAAGAAGTCTTTCGCGTGTCTAAGGCCATCCTGTTGGCAACCTCCTACATAAAATAGACCAAAAATGTAATGTGACAGTTCTGATGTGAATGTCACTGTGCTGGTACAACACCATTAGCTTTTCCAAATACATGTAAAAAAAACGGCATATGATTCCACAGATTGGCACATAGATAAACACACATTTAGGCTTAATATAAAACACTATAATCTGTGTTGTCACAATGCACAAGCAGTCTCTATTTCTTGTTGAGCACTGTTAATCAGCTTTCCTCTCAGTGTGTACAGTTCGAAGAAGAATGGCATTTGATTGGGTCATTTGGTGACACAACACATGCTCCTCTCTCTCTCTCAGTCAATCTGTGCCTCTGACCCCCCTCTCCTCCCCTCCACCCCATTCCAATGGAGCATGATTATGGGTTTTGGCACAACACACTACCTCCAGAATGTTGTAGCGTGAGCTGTCGCAGAAGTCCCTCACGCCAATCTCAGTGCCCATGTACCAGCCACTGAAGGGGCAGCAAGTGAACTCCAGGCCTCCGATCTCTAGCAGCATGTTGGAGACTGCTGGGAGGCCGTACCACTTCAGGTCCAGGTCCTTGAACCACTCGTACCTGGGTAGAGCAAACACAAGAATGACGGGTGGGAACTGCAGCTATTTCCGCGAATTCAATTCGCTATACTCCCTACTGAGGTCAAGTCCAGCATGTGCAACAACATGCACTTATCATAATAGTAATTTCTGGCTGAGCACAGATGTTTACCCTCAGACACATATAATAAAAAACAAGTGCAGCCAAAATCAGCATTAACTCACAAAAAAACCCACTTATAATCATTTTTCAGTGCCGGACAGAGCAGGCAGGACCTCAATCCACCTCCTACCACTCGTGCCTTGCACCCTCTTGGGGGATTGATAACTCTCAGTGTGTTATTTGCAGAGCTGGGTCTAATCTCATGTAATGATGAGACACTGTTGGTGGCCGCGGCCTGTGCCAAGCTGCTGCCAGAGCTGTGGGCCAGCTGATGCAGGGTATGGAGCAAGAGATGCCAATTTTGGGGGGACTCTGGCAGGGAGATCAGTATGTCAAGGGAAATGCTCTCTGTAGCGTGAAGCAATGCAGTGAAAGGTCTGTGCCTCTGTATGTGCACTAGTGCACTGGTGTAATACACAATTCTTTACTGTGATTATGGTATTAGACACAGCGACATCATGGGTTTTGTAGCTTTAGTAGCTGAAAAAGAAAACTTTTATTAACAGTAAAGTAAACACATAAGAATACAAAACAGCAGAAAGCATGAAACCTCCCTAACAAGCCCCATGGTTACCACAAAAGCTGGCATAGCAACAGATAAAGCAAGACTGGCTGTGCTTTCTGGGAATATTCAGCACAGTTGGAATGTGACGACAACCCAATCAGACTTCTTGGCATAAAACTACCTCATTGTTTAATAAGTGTTGTTAAGAGATGTGTGAGTGGGTGGATGTCTTTTTTGTTATTTTTTTCTAGCCCCCTCTGTTCTTGTTTTGCATTCTGTACATGTTATGCATGCTTTGGAAGGGAAGGCATAACTCACTTTGGGTGTGTGATCGGCACCTCCAGGATGAGGTCCTCAGGGATCTCAAACAGCTCAGGGTCATTTCCATTGGCTTGCAGCAGGAGGGGCAGGACATCAAAACGGCCCTTCGGAGCTTTCCACCCCAGCTGTATGCAGATCTAGTGACCAAAAGCAACGTGTGAGCTGGCTGCAAATAAGACCTTTCTTCAAAGGTGACATTTTGCAGTTTTACCTCATTGACTTAAAAATATAACTTCCTTCTGTTTACCTCAGTAAATTCGACATTAGCAGGGTCTCCAATGATTTGGCCATCAGGCTGTTTGTAGCCCGCATAACGAATCAGCTGACTGTTCCACACTCGAAAATCATGTTTGCCATCTGTCCTCTGAGGAAATATGGTGATGGCTGACCTGCAAAAAGATAAGAAAAAAACAATAATAAAGAAGTCTTATTAATTGTGTCAATGATGTGCAAAGGTTTTTACTTGCTTTAGTAATACTCTCATATCTAAAAATATGAATAACCTGACCTGTGTGACAGCAATATCTTAGATCAATAGCATTTTGATCTCTTTGTATTAAAAGCATTGTGCATGTTATCTGCCCAGAGGGCTTTTCTAATTATGTTAAGTCAGGGACTCATATCAAAGCTCAGCTACCTTTGGACTGTTCTACATCCCAGTAGTGTTTTAATGCCATGACCGGGTGAAAGTGTTAATACTGCTAAGCCGGTTGTAAGTCGCTGAGGACGGAGAGCAGCTGGTGTGAATCTGGGCCAGTTGTGCTAGCATTTTACATCTGTAGGAAATGGCCTCTCAGCTGGGACACTGGAAACTGGTGTAAATGGTAGCCATGGTGTGAATGATCAGATTTAACATACAGCAAATTACATGTTTTATTTTTATTTGATCTCCTATGGGAATCATATGATGTAATAACTGGTGGTTGGGGCAATCATTTGCCAAAAAGTTGTAGGAAATAGTCCATTAGTATCAATAACATAATATAACTGATGATGATATATCATCAGCATACAAGTGTATCATCAGAATAAAACAATATATCATCATCATTCCTTGTCATTATTTTCATTATATCTAAATCACAAATTGGCCACATATTTCATAAAATAATAGCAGCATTTCTGAAAGGCAACTTTTGGATATGACAACTTTTGGTTATAAGTGGTAGCTGATCATCAATTATTGGTTAGCAAATTCTATATGGATCAGTTATATATAAGTAATAGATAAAACATAAGGAAACAAGACTTAATAATAAGTGAGCAGGTTAAGAAACCTTGTTAGGCTCATTAGAAATTCTGTAGAAAAGTGACGCAGACCATCTTTATGATTGCAGATTTAATGCCTTACTTAAAAATCAGAAACTTGTGCTTATTGATTGATTAAAATGATTAAATAGAAAGCATAAACACCAAAAAATGATATTTTTCACACCCTGGCAACCTCATTTGCATAAATGTCTAATGACTTGATGACAAGTCATTGTCATCAAATCAGTAAATAACCGATAAAACCTTGAAAAGAAAAAGGAGTAGTATGATATATTATTCATATGTTACAACATTCATTGTCCTTTAGTTCACTTTCAACCCATTTAATTAATTTTTTTTTTTACATAATCTCAAAGTTGGAACATGTTTCATGTGAAATCCACCACATGTGAATCTGAATCTGAATGAGCAAAATAATTTCAGATCTATTTCAACATGTTTCAATCACACTACATGTTTATTTACATGTCTTTGTTTATTTATGTGAAAGTGAGCCAGGCCGAGAGCCCCACAGCCAGGATGTTGTGCTGGCTCTTATCAACATGTGTATCCGAGCTGTCCCTCCGAAGGCCAGGCTAAGCGTAGTAATGAGTCAGAAGCTATCCATCATCCAAGAAGTAAATATGAGGTGTCACATGTGATTAGGACTTGGCAGAAAGTGTGCGAGAGCTGTGCAGGTCTGACAAATGACTGCTTGTTAGCAAGGTCCGCCGCCTCACCGTCGGGGCAATGATTGGTGCAGAAACGCTGACAGATAGACAGGCAGCAGATAGTGTCAGCGACAGCATTAAGAGACAGCGTGCACACTGACAGCTGGGACAGTGGGTCAAGTCAGGGAAGTCAGAGACGGAGAGGGGTGATGAGATACATTGAGAGACAGATGGGGACAGGAGCAAGTGGAGTCGGGGGAACACAGGCAGAGTTGAACAATAGAAACAAAAGGAAACAAGACTTGGGTATATAGTTGAGCAGTGTGTGAGCAGTTGTCTTTACCTCAGGTTGCCTTTGTTGGTGGCATACTTGATGTGGTTACAGATGTAGTTGTACATTCCATGAGCTGTTGTGCAGTCTCTTGCATCAAAAACCTGGAAAGCCAATGTGAAAATGAAAACTCAGAACCAGGTTTAAGCACAGTAAAGCCAAACCGTTGGTGGAACCACAAGTTCAGTTTAAAAGATTAAGAAGTACAAATCTTTACACAAATGTAGAACGCATCTTGATTACTGCATGGGTTGCTTGTAAAATAGCCAAAAACAGCTTTTAAAGAATAGATAGCACTAACAACCCCGCAATATGACTTTAAGGATGCTGCATATTACTTTACCTGGAGTTTGGACCACTGGATCCTCCCTACACATCGAGCAGCGTTCCTCCAAGCATGCTTGGCTCCATAAATCAGTTCAGTGTCTTTCAGCTGGTAAGTTCCTGAAGATTCAATCTCCTTGGTCACCTCCTCCAGCCTGTCCACATGGGCCTTAGAACCATACCTGCAAATAGTGCCACTTTGTAATGATCCTTTGAGCATATGATGCTTTTAGAATGAACAGACAGAGAAGTTGTATAAGGTGCTTTAGGAAGTGGCAGATTACTTATTTTATTTATTGTTGAAGATTTTTGTTTAATTTGGCCCTCTATGTTTTCTCTGCCATTGCATATACATAGGATTAGAATTAGGGTTAGGGTATGTTGTATGAACAAGCTATGATTATTTATCTATAGAAAAAAAATTACATATTATACAACCTATAATGTAATCACTGTCATATATATTTCCTACCCCTTGAAGAATATAACCCACCTACATTTATTCAAAGCACATCTCAACTAATATATGTTTTACTTCTGTGTCAGTACTTTTACTTAGTAAAATATTCTGGAAATCTTTTCACCTTTACATTGCTAACTATTCAATATCAATCTGCAGGTGCTACATGCTGTGCATACCTTTTGATGGAGGTGTAGTACTGGTCTATGAAGTCAGTTGCCAGTGGAAGAAGCTCTGTTTTACTTCTGACCTCGTCTGGTTTACGAATGTGCTGGTTGGGCATCATCACTGAGCCGATGCACACATTTTCAGTGCAGATTGGCATCTGAAAAGACACATAACATGATAAATGAGAAGGGTTTTTTTAAATGAATTCTGCTAGTTTAGCTAGTTTTTCTTTAGTGCAAAAATGCAACTGAAGCCATGTGATCATAGCATATGGTACCATTCTGTGGCAATACATGTGCAAAACCTTCCAGCAAAGGATAACACTAACAGAAGATACCATGTTGGCTCCTTGGTGCACAAAACAGAAGTGTTAATTAGGTTTATTGGACAAAGAATGCCACAAAATATTTCAGGATTCCTGTTCACTCACACGAGACAGATTCTGCATCCCTCCCTGTGTTGTGATTAAATGCAAAATGAGAGAAGAATGGCGTCCTCTTAATTAACAAAAGACAGAGTGATCACATTACCTTCTTGTTCTATTCATTTTAGAGGGAACAGCTGAGTCTCAGTTCTGCTTGATATGAAACAGACCAAGGGAATGGTTGAGTTATACTAATGAGATAATTTGAAAGAAAAGAAATCCAATTTTCTTTAACTACATATTTTCTCTCTTTAAATGTTTTATGAACCAGTATAATATGTACAATCATTTTGTCCTCTCGAAAGAAGGTGCAAACAGGGTGTCAGTATATTTACCTTTTCTTGCTGGGAAGAAAAAAAAAGTATTTTAATATATAAGACCAATAGGCCAATGGTGGATCTTAAAGTTACTGTTTTTTCATAATGTCCCACTTGGTTCAAATAAAAGGTCAATTTAATTATAATTAAGGTCAACTTTTATGATGACATCCGGACTCTGAATGCATTCAAGAGACCATAACTGTTTTACAATTTCTTTCATTATATCACTCACACATGGCTGGCACGCATGTTAATGAATGAGTAAGTCAGTGAGTCACGGATTGGTATCCTTCCATTAAGCAGAAACAGGAAGACAGAAAGAGCGAGAAGGAGAGACAAAAAATAAGAAAACAGACAGATGCAGAGAGAAAATTGCTCATAGCTGAGAGCAACATTGTGTGGTCAGTTTAATATGATTAGAGCTGAAGTCAGCTGTCACTTTGGTTTGCCTAAATGCCTTCACCACCTTGGAGAGAGACTGAATGAGTGAGCGAGAGCGGACGACAGAAACGATAGCGCGAGCAAGCAGTCGGAGAGGAAATTTGACAATGGCCCCAGCGCTGCTAAAATTGGCTTGTTAGTCTGAGCCACACACTTGCCCTGTCCAAACATTCAGATGTCGACCGGCCGTCTGTCCAAAATAAACTTCCTCTCGTGTCCCTTCCAAATCAATCCAACCCTCGCACGACAAAAACGGAAAAGGAGAGAAAAAAATCTGCTGTATATGACAACAAACACACCATCATAGCCAAGCCAAACAAAGGAAATTAGGAGAGGAAATTGAGTGAGAATATCAGTAAGTCCTCAAGAACATGAAGATAAGAATAAAGATGCGGTTACAAGAAAAAGGGAAGCTAATAAAAGATAATTGATGACGAGAGATAACAACAAGCTGAGGCAGAAAAACATGAACAGTAAGAGGTGACAGAGTAAAAAGGGGAAATGGATGAGTGGAGCAGGGAGTGTTAAAAATAAAACAAAGGAATCACTCGTGCTCCAGCACGTCCGCTCATCATACCGCTCTGGGCATTCATGCCAGCCAGCTGTCCTTTTCGAAAAAGACGGATCATCCTCGAATACGGCAGCGTCTGTGATATATAATAAATCTGAAGATGCTACTACAAGCCATTCATTGGGATGCACAGCCTGTCCGATAAGTCACCGAAGTAATTAGGCTCCTGTTTACTGTTTACGAAAGGCTGCAGTGTTTTGGGAGGTGAATGCTTAAACAGCGGGGTTCACCTTGTGCTTACTAGACTGGCTTACTAACTAGAGGAAGAAACTTTGGCTGCATGATAAAATGGAAATAAAATGGATGGACAGAGTAGGGGGATAAAATCAATTTTCATACCACATTCGTTGCATGTGGCTACACTTCCTCGTGTTTAGCCTCACAAAACGTTTTTGGAAATAACCTCATTTAGCTTTTGGAAGCTATCAGGAGCTGGAGACTACAGTCCCATGAAAACCCACAGCATCAACATGAATTGTTTTATGGTCAAAACAGTCAGAAAAGATCTTTGTGGTGGAGGACCATAAAACAATGAGGTTGTCTTTTTATTTGTGTCACATAAAAAAACTGACTTGTGTGGATGACATTTTGAGATTTCCAGTAAAATATCTTGATAACTCTTGGATCAGATGGTCATTAAATTTAGTCCAGACATCAACGTTTCCCTCGCAATGAATTGCAGTCACTTTAGTGATCCTCTAGACTTTTTGTCTTGTGCCATCATCAACTCATCATGACCAAATACCTGCCAAACTAATGACTTCAGCTGTAAATGTTACTTCAAAGCACCTTTTCAGTACAGATCTGAAGAGCTTCTAGCATTGCTGATGATTCGTGTTTGTTTCTTGTTTCTGACACGCATGAAATGTTTATGAAAACTGCTCAGATGGCTGGATGAATGGATAGATTTGTTTTGTTGAGATCATCTTGCTACAGGTGTGCGAACGTGCTGATATCAGGCCCTTTGGGTGAAAACATCCACCAAATGTCACATTTAATATCTTCCATTACATGATCACGTGAGTCACTACATGACCATATGAGCTGCCCCATAGAGTTTGTTGGTGTTGATTCTTGCACTGAGGGATTTGTTTTTTTTTCTTAACCCTATTAAGCCAAAAGTATCATATTTGATACATGAGCAGCATGCTTTTTTTCCTGAAATTCCCTGATGCATACAATCAAAAATGACCAAAACCAAAACCAAAAAAGAAATGACAATGCAGAATGTAGCAAAAATTTTACAAATTAAAAATCATTGTCTGGCCATCATTTTGTGATTCGGGCTTTACAGGGTTAAGCTTCACCCAGATTGCCCTCAACCGCCCACCCCAAGTTTTGCCTGAATAGTAAACAGCAGCAAATCACCAACAGTTCAGCCTCTCTAAAGTATGAATAGTTGATGAGAAGCACCATGCTGTGCTCTTCTTCTACAATCTACTTGGTCGGTAAGGCTGCAGGCTAAATGTTTTTCCAGTCAACTAATCCACTGTATTCGTTACTCATCACTGCTTTTGAGATACAATTAAGCCACCTTAGATATCCGGTCGTCAGCGTGACAGCTTTTTGTGTCTGGGACTTTATGCAGAGGCTGACATACATCCTCTGTCTGTCACGCATTTGTCTTGTTAGTGTTTGGAGCCATGTTGGCGACGTTACACCTATTATGGTAAGCCGTGTTTACCCTGCTATGATGTGTCAAGTTAACTAGATCTAGAAGGTTATTCATATTATTACATCCTTTGCAGTACAACCAATTCCAATGTAAATATAAGTTGTTGTTGATATATGCCACATGGGTCCTAGTTCAACTCATTGGTCATTTTTGAGACAATAGTTTCTGTATCCCATTTAATTTCCAGATTTCTATAATATTCTTTGTCCATGTTGTATTCAAACGAGGAGAGTAATATACTTGAAACGCTTGAGGCCAAAACTTGCATGTCTTACCTTGCTGGAGCTGTGGTGGAGTGTGTCACTGTAGACAGTGCCAGTCTCCCAGTTCTTGATCTTTATGAAGCGGGGGCATTTGGAGGGGCTGCCGTTCTGCAGTGATTTAGTGGGTGAGGTCCTGCCCTGGGCCGGAGGCTGGAAAGAGCACACCAACATTTACACACAAATCATTATGTCATGCCTTTGTGCCAGGCCTGGCTAATAGTCAGTGACCTCTGAGACACTTTTGGTGCAAGTTCTTTATAACTGGGAGTCATACTGGGGGAGATGAAAAGATGCAGTCCTCCCACTACGCAGAAGTGGATTTAAGTGCCACAATTGGACATTGATCGGTGAGTTTAAGATCGGAAAAGCGTGAGTGATATCTAGAAACATTTTGAACAGGATTTTTATAACCGCCGTAAGGCAAAGAGCTTTCTCTGTGGGTTCTGTGCTCTTTCTTCTCCAGGAAAATCAGTTTGTCATTGTACTTAAGCTGCACACAGATTTATGCACAGAGACCACTTAAATTCTCTGCCTCCTCCATTTTTGTTGTATTTGCCACTCCAGGATAAAGGTAATCAGCATTTAACAGCTGGTTGATGGCAAGCCAACTCTACTCTCACTGAGTTTTCAATACTGTAGCTATTGACTGATGAATGCCTGCAATTTGACACCAAAGCCAACTGTAAGCATTCCTTGACAAAGACGCGGAGTGATTGCCAAAAAGATTGGAGTAATCAATCCCACACCTTGGAAACTCTCTCACTATTTCCCTTGGCATTGTTAATCACACAGTGGAGCGGCTCCTGAACAACAGTGACACCATCATCATGCTCACAGGGGAGATGAATACCAACAGTCACGCCAGTTGAGTCTCATTGTCATTTTGTGTCCTCTCAAACAGCAGAGAGGAATGAGGGGGACTGAATTGAGTTTGATTTCTCACACACTGAGAGTGAAGAGCCTAATTCCTGTGCGTTCATGCTCCGACAGCAGTAACCCCCACTGTGCGGCTCTGATATGACACGCTGTTATCACGGAGGTTGTGGACAGGAAGAGGGATCATTGTAGCGTAAAGAGACTCTCAGTCAAACAGGGAAACGAAATCAGATGGAGAGAATTAGGCTTGTTGAAAAAAAAAACAGAGTGGTTGTGTGTTTGACTATGAATACTGGGCTTGTCACTCACTGACCGGAAGCTATGGCTTTGACATTTCCATTTAAGATTTTCTATTATTTGCCATATGCAAGTTTCAGAGAAGCCCATTTACACAAACATCATGTAAATGTCAGTTTACCTTTTTCTTTATGAGTGATGTAAATTTCAAATGTCACTGTGTCGCTGTGGGTGGACAAACATCTATGTATTTGGGCAAGACAGATTGATGAAAAGAGATGAAGGACTATATGTCAAATATGATTGCTCACAAATTGTCCTTTTGCTTATCTCCCCAGTGATAGTCCAGTCATATCTTAAGCCATGCTGAACATATTTTTTGGTGGACTTTACTCCTTTATTTTTAACTATTATTATAAGGACAGCCGACAGAGAAACCAGGGCTGCTGTGTGCATGTGCATGTGTAAGTGCACACCCATCTTAAGCCAATAATAATAGCTTACTCACTAATAAGCAATAAACAATAACAATCATTATAATGATGATAATACAAACAGGATACAACCATTATGGATGAATGCTAATAAAAACAAGTGTAAATCTGAAACTGTCAGTACTGTAAAGGGCAGAGGTGATGTGTGATAACAGTAGTTTACCAGCACAGCAACAGGTTACCAATTACAAGAAAAGACAAAAATAATGTTAACCTAATACAGAAATATCTTATAAAGGGACACAATTAATCTGATAAAGATCCCTTGTCTCTTTGTTCTCTAATGCAGAAAGTAAGTCCAGCCTATCCTCCTCTATGTAGCCCATATTAGAGACTTTCTGGACCACACTTAAGGACTTACAGCACATGTAAATCCTATCATAGATCAATCACAGGGCCTCAATGTCAAGAATAAGGTGTGGATGTAACAGAAGGCAGCATCCATGGAGCTAGAAATGTAGATAATTGAAGCTAATCTGATGAAGATAATTTCATAATGGGACATAATGACTGAAAGTCTTTCTAGTTAATACAGTTATAAAGTAAAAGTTCCCCATTCAGCCATCAATTTAAACTTCTGGTGGGAAATGAGAGATGATGAGTGTGAGACAGGGGGTAGATGGGAAAAGAAGAAAAGCGGAAAGTGAGACGGACAGTCTGAGAAATGGAAAGAGATGCTAAATGTCTATATAGTCATATTTTTGAGATGAGAAAATTTATGGTTTGTCACATAATCCAGTGATGATTAAGCTATTACATGAAAAAAAAAACAGGAGGCACAGAGGCAGACATATTCTTTGCTTCCACTGGAAATCACTAGCTGGTGGAATCTGACAGAACATTATGGCACCTTTTCTCTGCAGCAGGCTTACTAAACATTAAATTATGCAGGAGCAGAAGCTGAAGCTGGAGGCACATGGACAATCCTTCACTAGAGAGAGAAAACTAATTTGCAGGCCTTTGACATGTCACCTGAAATCTTTGTATTTAATCCTACAAAAATTTGACTGGATTTTTCTAAGATCTCTTTCCTTGTGTTTTTTTTAGTTCTTCTTAGTGTCTCACTTGGGTCTGTCAAATTAAACATTAAGCAATGAGCCATCAGAGTTAGCGTCAGTGTCTAGCAAAACGCCCACAGGGAAGCTTTGTGCTGCATGAGTCAGTACACTGGACATGGATACACTGGACACACACATACACTGATTCTACTTCTCCAACACATCTTCTCAGCATGTAGGCCTCGACAGTCTGAAGACACACTACCATGAAAAACATGTGGCTTCTAACCACATCATACATCATACAGCCTCTCCAAGTGCAAGGACGCATCATCCACATATCTCCCTTCCGTCCCTTTCTCCAACATTGTGACACAAATATTCTCACCAACATGCACATTAACAATCTCTTCTCTGCAGGTCTGAGGGGCTGGATCAACAGGGACCACATTTGATGGAGAGAGACGGATCAGCAGCTGCACGCATTCATTAGGCCTCCTGGAATCATTTTGCCCCATCCGGTCTCATTGATGGGGGCTTGAGCGACGTCACAAGTGGGTGGATAACACGGATCATGTGCAGATTACGACACTATCCTTGTCACAGACCTGTGACCAGACCCTTCTATGTGGAAGGCGTAAGCTGGATTTAATGCTGCACCGGCTTTGCCCCGGAAGGATCTAATGCCTAGGTGATGGGATCTTAAAGCAAAGGCTTTACTACTATGTGAAAAGAAGCAACACAGATGTGCGTGCTCAATTTCTGAAAGCTTGGAAAGTGGCAATAATGTGGATTATTATACAGGCCTAAAGAGCCAGACAGGCAAAGTCAGCCATGGTTGCACATGCATTACACGGCTGCAGAGATTCTCTTAGAAAGCCTGCTTGTGAACACTTGTAAACACATGCACACACAATCAGAAGAGCAAAGAATCTTCAGGTTATTGATTAAAGAGAGGAGAGCTGCACAAAACGATGCCCTACACACGATCTTTCGCACTCAAGATGATTTCAAGGGTTGAATATTTGTTTCATTTTACCTTGTTGGCGTCAGTGTTGTTGAGCACCACCGGCATGTTTTCCAGCATTTTGTTGTTATCAGACGACAGCTGTGGGGACGTGCCATTTCCCACGCCAAGGTCCCTGGAAGTCACACACAATTTTCTGTCAGGTGCGTGTACTCACATCTGCTGCAAAATAACTTTCATTTCACATTAATATCCCAGCCAAATGATATACACACATGCACCTGAACAGTGAACCAGCCGCCTTACATCCATCTTTACAAATTCATCTTTACAAATGAATAAACCATAGACTTGTACACCCTCCAAAATGCTGTTAAATCAGGAATCCCTGTACAATTCCTGAAGGCTCTGCACACCCACATAGGTGTTTTCTCTGCTCAGGACTAAGTGGGCGTTTAGACAGAGCTCATCTGGCATCTATCAGGCCCTCCTGCCTGACTTCTGTGCACCTGCTGTGGTGCTGTGGTGGGACAACTTGCTCCTACGTGAGGGTCAGCCTCAGAAATTTGCCACCAGGGCTCTGCTCCAACTTCATTCTGGAAAGAAGTAGGCGTAAGCTTCTAAAACCCAAAAGGAAACATCCCTTGCGAGTGAGAAAAGAAAAATGGGGGCTTAAAAGATAATTGCAAAAGGTGCATCCATGATTTTAATCTTTTAAGCTGCCCTTTGATTGATTGGAGTCGCTGCAACTAAATGAAAGTAAGTATTACTCCATTACTTTATCTGCATATATGTTTCAAATTCACCCAGAAAATCAAAAGTAGCTTTTGGTTTGTCATCATGAGCTCACAAGTTAGGCCTTATCTTTGTGATAAGACAGATATATGGCTGCAAACCTGACCAGTCAAGATGGCTGACTGATTTTCTGTCTTTATTTAAATGTAAGAACAAATGTAACTACACAAATAGCTGCCATTCACGCGACAAAGATAAATAGAATGGGATATGAACAGTGAGTGATCTCAGTCTGAGCTGTGACTACGGGAGAATGGGGGAGGGGAGATCCGTGAGCTGCCACTGTGGAAAGCCACAAGAGACATGAATAAATATGGCAAAATCATCAGTGTGTAATTTCAAGTTTGTGTTCTTCCAACGAAAAACGCCCACTCACATATCGTCCCCCTAATATCTTTCAGTGGCCCCCACCCCCCATGTATCACATGCGCACGTGTCTATGCTAATTGTAAATCCTTGCAGGCAGCCCATCTCCTTTTCTCACTCCCTGTCACACTGTATCTCTTTATTGCTAAAATTTGCAACAGCATATTTATCTCCGCAATTCAGAGGTGGAGCTCAGACATGCAGAAACAACGCTCAGAAAGTTTTATGTGTCATTTGTCATCTGTCATTCACTCCGACTCCGATGCTGAACATCATCAGCCTCATGCTGAATTGTGAAATTGTGACGGCTCCTCTGCTGAAGACGAGCTATCAGTTGTAATGTTCTGTTCTATTCCAGGCAAATAGGCATCAAGAAAAAAATTACGAAGAAGAAAGATGTTATTGGCTATCCTCTTCACAATAAGCTTTGTCATTAGTTTCTATTCGGGACTTTTCAGAAAGCTGTCTTCAAAAGCTGAAATAGGAGATAAAATTTAGTTAACTGGCTCCTTCCCGGTGCTGGCAGCATGTTTATAGATTGTTTATGGAAATACCCAATTTCTGGGCACACATGTGGCCCCACTAAGGAAAGATAGTTTAGCAAGACATCAACCGTCATGCATTGAGGTTTTTTTTTTTTCAAGCACACATCTCCTCAGAATGCAATGAATCACTCATATTTTTTTATGAAAGAGAGGAGGATGTGCATGGAATGGTCAACAATGAGATATTGATTCAAAGAGACTGTAGCCTCAATTTGATTTCAATTGGTCGTGGGAGCAGATAACTGAGACGCCAATATCCACAGTACACTGTGCAGACCATTTAGTCGGGGATGGAAGATTGGCTAAGACCGCAAAGCCTCGTGAAGAGCCTGTCTAGAGTGGAGATTTAAAATAAACAAGCAATCTGAGCACAAAACATCTGAGAGGTTTAAAGATAATCAGAATTGTTGCCAACTTCACACTTCTAAACTTTTCGCCTGGTGAAACACTGCTGCACCTGACCTCCATAAGCGGTTAGGAAGAAGTTTTGCTCTCGCGCAAGCTGAAAAAGAGCGCTCTAATGACACGTTTGTGACGAGCTTCGTGTTGCAGAATGCTAATTGGGGTCTACTGTGTCACATTATTATGGGAACTGACATCAATATTAATGAAGCAAATGCAAAATATGCAAAATATTTATATTCAAACTGAAGGAGAGCATCCACAAATGAAGGCAGATTGCAATGACATTCTGATATGTGCTAATCCTCTCTCAAAAATGTTTTAACAGTCTCATTATTGGATGAAACTAAATGCCCTAAAAACCCAAAAGGCTCTTTTAGGGTATAACAAAGGAAAAAGGAAAAAGAAAGACAGAAAAAAGCAAGGTACTGTTCTTTAAGGAACTTTACATGAAGTTCTTTACATTTCTTCTCCTAGCAACTGAAGAACAGTAACTGAAATGGTCACGACTCTTTGTTAAATGAGGGTTGCTTGAGGTCAGCGTGCAGACAGTAATTACTTGGCAATGTACACTGAGTCATATTAGAGAAATGACAGCCTGTCTGTGGTAGCTAATGCAACGCAGCTGGGTCAGGTAGTTTAGGGACTACAGGGTGGCAAAGTGAGAAGGGGAGATATCTTTTAATCAGAAGGCCACATACGGGCTCTCATGTTGGAAGAGTGCTTGACCTAAGTCCTAATTTCAATTCTACCTGGGCTCTGAGTCCAACCCACGCTGTGGAGAAGTACAAGCACAAAGACCCTTTAACTAGAGGCGATCAATAAGACAGGATTACATCACAAATTACCAGGCCACTTGAATCTCGGCGTCTCTCCTCCCCACATTCCTCTGGCCTTCTCCATTGATCTCCTTTTTGCTGTTTTTGATGAGGCGCAGCACTGGTTCGATCTCCTTCAGCAGCTCGTTGTTCTCCTCCAGCCCATTGCACAGGAGAGCTCCGCGGCCCGCATCCCTCATCAGCAGGGGGTCCTGGGCCTGCACGCCTCCCCTCTGCATGAGGGATTGTGTGATGGACGGAGAGGACAGGTTCTCAATGGCCCTGAGCTGGGACTCCTTGTTGACCTGCTGCTGCTGCCCTGGGCTGAACGGGCTGAGCGGGGAGCAATGCTCGTAGGACTTTGAGGCTGGGAAGACGGGCCGGGTGACCCTCACTGTGCGCTGGCGGCCATCTCCAGACAGGGTGGTCTCCAGGTGGGTGGTGAAGCCCTCGGGCCCACGCAGGATGAGCACGGCGTGGCTCTCAGGCGACACGTTCTTCAGCGTCTCCAGGGCCCGCTCATAGGACAGGTCCACCAGGGGCTTGTTGTTGACGGCCAGGACGATGTCGCCCACCTGCACCAGGCCACACTCCTCTGCTGCACCGCCGCGAATGAGGTCGGACACAATGACAGGTGGCTTGGACACCCTCTGCTTCACCAGAAAGCCCAGCCCGCCAACCTTCCTCTTGAAAAGGCGCACGGAGATGATGTTGGGCTGCAGCTGGCACACTGTAGGCTCTGACTCCTGCATGGTGCCTGTGTGTGTAACCGCGTGTGTGTATGCGTGTCCTTGTGTGTGAGTGTATGTGTGTCCCCAGGGATGTTTCTGAAAAGCAACAGAAGGAGAGGGAGGAGGGGAAATAGAAGTTCTATTAGTTTTAGAGGAAATTACCTTGACTTGCATGATTTGTTTACTGTGCGTTGATTTAACATGAGTCAAAGAGGGTATGTGAGTCATTAAAGCAGAGTGTTTTTAGCAGGCAATATTACACAGATAATTAAGTCTTGTTGAGTTACAGGTGCAAAATATTGTCATGGACATGAAAAATCTATTATCCCTCCTGCTCCTGCCTCCGTGATCCTCAATATTGGCATCACAGCGACTAAACACTGTATCAAACTGCAGCGTCTCAAAGGCAAATATTGGCTAAGCAACAGTACATTCAACCAGAGAACAATGTTGCCAGGTGGCCTACACAGGATTTGGAAAAGCCTTTCTTTACTAAGCTCCCTCACTTTACTGTAAGCATTTACACACGTGCTGAGGATAATTTTGCAATACTCCTTGTGCTGTTTTCATTTGAAGCTACAATACACTTTTGTTGGTGTTGTGACTGTAACGTAGCCCCACAGAGGAACATGCACCGTGACTGCAGATTCCCATGAACACCACGCTCGAGTGCACTTAAGTTCAGTAATGGCCGACCGAGAGTCTAAACCTTTTTTTTTTTAATGGCACCAAAACATTTACGTTTGCAGGTCACAACATGAGGGAGAGGGAGGGGACCAGGGGGGAGAATCGTTTTCCGGACCAAAATGCGTTGCGCCCCCCTTCGAAGCGAAGAGCGCGGGACTCGTCTGTTATGATCGAAGTATCTGGTCGCGTGGGAGGCGCGTGTGACGAGAAAAAACAACAACAACAAAAAAAAAACAAACAAGAGGGCAGGCACGCGGCGCATATATAGATATATAGAGGGAGATACAATCGGAGAGTAATTCAGCACCAAGGTCAGCGCCCCGTCTCTCTCTCTCTATGTGTCTCTCTCAATTTCTTGCACTTATTATTATTATGATTAATATTATTATGATTATTATTATTCTTATTAATTCCGTCAGTTTGTTTTCACTCTTCCCTACAATAAGGAATGAATGAAGCCCTTGAAAGTGTCACTGCTGATGCCAAAGTACAACATATACGCATTCTCCTGCTGTCCACGCGCCTTCAAGTGCCGCTTCAACTCCGCGCGCACAGATCCTCTGAATATTTTGACTGTGGCTTTAGGGAGAGGCGTTTATAAATATTGACTCGCGTGTCCCGGGGCACAGGAATAAGTTAAGTAAGCGGCCCTTTAATCCTCACCCACCGCGGCTTCGCCCTCTCGGGATGAGAAATGGCCGACGACGGACGTGAATGTTGATGGAGATGTGCTCTGAATATGAGGACCCGCGCGTTTTCACATGATTCATGCCTTGTTTTTTTGTTTTTTTTTTAAAGGCTGCAGTGTCTGGCTTCAGCGTCATGGTTATATCTAGTCGCATCAACTGCACCCCTGTTAATTGAAGAAAGGATGGGTGTCAATCAAATAATCACTACACATTCAGTGAAGATCCATTCTCGAGTAGATCATTGGCCATAAGTGTCAAATAGTTATTCAGTTGTTGTTTTCTACTCATTCATTATGCACCATGAGAGTCCTGATTCGTGCTAGGACATAATTTTTTTTTAACCTGAACATGCACATGCACCTCCGGTTTTACAGCAGCCAGTGCCCGGCGTGCCCCGGGCGTGACTGTGCCGACCAGGATGGCGGCAGGAAGCTTCACATGGAGGCAAGAATCAAACTACACACCGGCCTGAAAACAGAGGGCAGAGCATCGCTCCACAGCAAGAGGCCGTCTGCGTCCCAGCGGGGTTACCAAACATGAATAAAGTGATTTATATATTCAAACTATGTGTAATATCATCAAATGGATCATCATCATCATCTCTCTTTCTTTCTCTCTCTCTCTCTCTCTCTCTCTCTCTCTCTCTCTCTCGTACGGGCTGTGCACTCTCGACCTCTCCGGGTTGTTG
>JAOXYL010000086.1:14012502-14027468 GCA_028564955.1 Terapon puta | reverse complement strand
TTTTAAAACAAATACATAAATCAAGATATTTTGGGGGGAATTGCCAATAGATTGCACAAGAAAGTGGTTGACACATTATCATTTTCATTAACTGTCTCACATTTACCTGCAGGACTTACATGCAATGACAAGTACAAACCTGCAGTAACCTGCAAAAACGATGTTCCGAGCCTGCATTTAATGCAACAAGTTCTGGAGACACTTTTTTTTTCTCTGCAAAAATGAAAACAACCGAAACGCCACTAAAACTGAAAAAAAAAACTCTTTTTTGGATGCATTTGACAAAGATATTTTTTCTAATAAAACACACGGTTTTGCGCCTTTCAGTTCAGGAGCGCTCCATCTCCACTCAGTGATGGCTCTCGTACATCATCACCAAGCGGGGGAATGCGCAGCTTGATTTTGCACAGGGACAAATAAATTAATTAATTAGTCAAAAAGAAAAAAAAATGAGGGGAGCAGGGTGATCTAAGATGGACGGGTACTCACCCCTGAGAACCGGGTCGCCGTCGCAACGACCTGCTGCGGTGAAGTTGGGCTAAAACTCCTGCGCTCCTCCGCGTTTCTTCCCTCAGCAGCGGCCGCTCGGCTCTCTCATCCAAACACACAGAAAAACGTCTCCAAGTCGCAGCGACGCGCTCTGCCTCTCTGGAGACGAGGCACGCTTGTGCCTTAGCGCGCACCGGGGCGCCTTATAAATACAGAGCAACGGGAGACACAGTGACGAGCCGGGAGAGGAGCCGTGCGCGGGCATTTAAATGAACTGTGGGTGGGTTTTAGTTCTGCCGGCTATCGTCATCGCTCAGCATGCACACGGCAGACTCTCCCCGCTCCTCCGAGAGCCCACTGTAGGCCCTCTGAGTGTGGTCTGCCTGAACTTGCTTGTTAAGTCGGTAATGGAATAGGGGGTGGGGGGGCAGACGTTTAGACTGAAATGCAACTAATACAAAGCCCCACTTCTTTCCTTTTAACCTCGACATATCTCCCTGTGTTACAACTGGATGCCGAAAAGTTGCAAGGAAACATGCTCTGGCAGTTTCCCCCCATGAGTAGAATTCATTACAGACCTCCTGTTTCTCTAAAACAGCAGATAAATGAACATCAGAAGACCTTGAACTGAAGATGCAGAGAGTCTGAGCACAAATGTAACCAGACTCTCAGCTTTTGTGAGAGATTTCATGATTTCTTTTTATCCAGCTTTCATCTGGATTTTAAAAAAGCACAGATAAGACTCAAACTATAAATGGAATGGCCTAAAAGGATGACCCTATTCAACTTTTGAATTCTGAGCGCAGGTGATCCCTTTTGAAATATTTGAAATATTTATTGTATGCACACAACAAGCCTTTAAAAGGCAGTCACAGATGTTGAAGATGAAGGACGTAATGTACAAGAAAGAATTAAACTGAACCAGTTAAGGAGACCAGCCAACTTTTACATCTTTTACACCCTCTTGCCATAGCATTTTAATTTTGAAGCAGAAGTAAGTACGTCATTTTAAGTCACATTTGCTAAAACTGTAAACTGATAGCAATGCAGGAGAGATACAGACCTTTCTGCTCATAAGGCTATATGCAAGAATCCACCGCACCTGAATCATAACCACCAATCAGAGCAGAGGCAACTTTATGAACAACAGCAGCAAAAACAAGTTTGGAGAAGTATGCATGCAAATCAATTCTGTGGAACAACTACAAGGTGTGGACGGTTCTTCATTTGCAGGTTGATAAGAGGATCCAATGTCACATAACAAATGACGTCACTGGAGTTTCAGGCCACCTTGCTATAATGACCCAACCCACATTGAGGTGATACTCAGTTGTAATGGAAAAAGACCAAAACTGAGTCAAGTAGAGGTGAGTGCAAAAACTGCGTAATAGAAAAGCACCTTATCACAGAGCATCAGTACCTGCACCTGCACGGGCTGCAGCAGCTCTCCTCCCCCCGTGTGTTCATTAACTCTGAGCGGACGTAGTGGTTGGTAAATCACCACTGAACAATCAAGTGATGATATCACTGCCCATCCCTACTTTGTAAACAACAGTTAACAAGAACAAGAAGTTAAGAGGAGCTGACAAATGAAGAAAATCAAGCTAAAAGGAAAGAATTAGATTAAGCAACTGTGTGGTGGAGGTATGTGGTAGAGACAAACTAGAGCACAGTGGAGAAGGAGAGAGACACAGAGAGAGAGAGAGAGAGAGAGAGAGAGAGAGAGAGAGAAGCACATAGAAGTTGCACATTTAAATTCTCCAGCTAAGTCTACTCTCTTTTCAATCCTAGTGACTGCAGCTTTAAAGGTTTAATGAAATGAGGAAGTATTGGATCTTGAGGATGAATGAATGGAAGTGAGGATGGGGATAAACGTGGGGGAGGAGGCCGTCCGTTCAGGCCAGTCTGGGGCAGACTGGTTGAAGGCTGGAGAGCAGATCCGCCTTGGGAGTTGAGTCACCAAAGACAGAATATGGATGGATGTGAGTTGGGATGGGCAAATGCAGGGAGGAGGTATGGAAGGAAATGGAGGGTGGAATCAAGAAAAACGGAGGCAAACCAGACAGTATGGTTTGATCAGGCACCAAGTTGGCTTCTTCGGGGGTTAGAGGCGTGGCTGAAGCATGTCCCTAAAAAGCTAACTTCATAGCTGAAATCAAGTCCTCATAATTGACCAGGGATAGCTTAAGAAAATATAAATTAAGTAAAGCCTCAAAATCAACTTTTCCACATCTTTAAATTGACATGCATGTGAGACGATGGGCAGGGAAGCTCCGAGGGTAGTCAGGTGCTGACAGGGGGAGAGGCCGGAGGGCATCTGGTGGAAAGGTAAAGAATCACATTTAAGGGGAAAACCTTTGGGTTAGCGTGTGACCTATTTAATCATCACTTGCAGTCCAGTCATTCAAAATATATTTCTAAATACCCTTGTGTGTAAGATCTCACTTTGAAGTAAAAATGGAAACAAAAAAAAATGTAAAGATGTCTGTAATTTGTTTCATAATTTGGTCATAACACATTGATGGCATGTAATGAAATAGTTTCACCCTTGTGATTAATTGGAAAGCACTGATCTATCTTTGATTAGTAATGACCTTTAACTAGGATCCACAGACAATTATGAGGTATTTAACAGATGATTACAATCTCAAACTGCAAATGCAAAGCAGGTGTCACTCTCTCAGCTTACACTTTAGGCATCAAACCATTTTTTAGTCCCAGAATGACATACAAGACAGGTTTCCATCCAAATGTTGCACACTTTTGAATATAAATTTAGAAGAGAGGTGTGCAAATTATTTGCATTTCCATACACTTGTGTTAGCAGCATGAATATTAGGAATTGGACACATGGAGATGTTGGTGCTAATTCTCCAATCAGACGATCACAATACAGATGGCAGCAGTCAAAGATTAAATTTCCATTAATACACCGTTTAAGGCCAAAAATTAAAAACATGCATTCAAAACAGGTGGATGGAAATACACTTGCCAGGGAAGTAGAGATTTTGTATCACACACACAAGGCATGTATAGTTGCAGATGGACAGGCTTCGGCCATTTCAGGAATCCTGCGCATGACTTTCCGGTTGCAGAACACGTTGTACAACCCCTGCAAGTCACCCAGCCTCCATTTTGATGTAATCACCTTGTATGAAAACTCCTCTCACCCCTCTCTGTTACCCAAGTGATAACAAATGATGTCACTCCAGACATCACAGTCCCGCTTCTCTGCATGTGACCGCTAAGTGAGCCCTTTTTTTACTCAGCAGTTCTTACGGTTCCCCCCAGAATAGAAGAAAATAATTACCTTCATTTATCATAACGGGCTGAAAGTGGAGCCCTCCTTGTGATTTCCCTGTTATCTTACAGATGACGCACAAGCATTTAGCTAGTTAAATTTGTGGCCCACTAGCTCAACTGAATTGAAGTTATTTAGCAGTTCGGTGAGATATAACCAAGTACAGTTTGAAGTGTGTGTGGTTATTCATGCATCAGCTATCACTCGATGTTGCCATGCAGACAAAACAGAGTGCAATTCCTGGACATCACACGTACACACACGTATATGCTTGTACGCACAAAAACAACAGGGTTTAATGAGGAATAAAACTGAATCCACTTTCAGGGTGTATCTTTAGACACACACAGGCTCGCACACACTCACTCAGTGCACACCCACAGTCCACGGTCGGCCATGTCATTATGTCAATCACTTCCTGCTTGAGTGGTACCATCTGCCCTCTCATAAAGCCACACACCATGTGGATCACTGTGTAAAGCCCCTGCTTAGCCCTGTTACATCGCACACTGCCGAGAGTTAAGACTCCCTGGTTAAAACGACATTGGTTTCTAACTATACATCTTCCCTTCTTTCACTCTTCGCCCTTGGACTCGTAACCTTTTTAGTTGTATTATATGCACGTGTGCAGCTATAGGAGGCAATTTCTTTGCATGACTATGTTTTCATGCCCGCATGAATATATGTGCCAATGATTTCTTCCACACACGTAATCCAGATATCTCTCAGATGTCAATTCAGACTTTTCCATGTGGTGCTCCAACATGTCCTTTACCATATATGTAGAAAATCACACACTGACAACTTATGGTGAATAAGTGTTATGATAAATGCATGAGGAATGCACCTAAATCCATGCCATAGGTACATGTCTTCTTTCTTGCCACTTTCCCATCCTCTCTTTTCCAACAGTTTCAACACATCTAATTAATCATGTTTAGGACTGTGTTTTGTTTCTATGGCAACTTTTAATTAAATATTTTTTGCTCATGTTTCTGATTCTTGGTGGATCCACTGAGACCATTTAGCAGCGTTTTTAAAAGTTGTCTGCTTAATGAATGTTTTATAATTGTATTGAACCACTTTGTAGTGTCAATCGTGGAATCAACCAGTGTGAATAGGGGATGATGTATGATTAAAAATATTCTCAACAATGAACAACGATTGCATGTGAACCTAAATGAATTATCTCTTACTAAATCCTAAGCCTTCTCATCTAATACACAGTAATTAAGATGATCTAATTAATCTAATGCCACACATTATCTGTTCTTTATCAATTTGCAATTTAACATTTTATCATGTTTATTTTTTGATTTACTGTGATCAGATATTTGTAAAAAAGTTGTTCTTTTTTGTCATTAAGTGTTAGCATGCTATTGACTGACGGAATACTTTAGGGCTCACTAAATCCCAAATAATTACAGTGTCTTGCGGTGTACAGCAACAATCATTCTTTGGTAACTGACTGACAGTCTGTCAGACAGTTGGTAGGTCTATCACTGTGGCCCAAACATAAATATCTGTTAAACAACTGTTAAAGGACTCAGGTTATAGTTTGTACTAGTGATGGGTCCGGGAACACCGATGCGTCGGCGCATGCGTCAAGCTCACAGAGCGAAACCTGTGTCGTGCGCGTATCGCTTTAAGAAAGTCACGTGACCGATACAGGAGCCGCATCGAACTGACACCGGCGCGCCAAAACTCTGTTTATAATGTGCCGCATCTGTCAGGCCGCGGTTTCGACGCAACACTTTCACTTTCCCTGTAGGATTTTTAAGGCCCAACACGTGGCAGTATTCAGTGACACAGTATTGACACAGTATCAGTACAGTTTTGCTATGTGTCGAAACGCTTCATGAGGCCTCATCGACCCATCACTAGTTTGTACAGACATGTATGGAGTATGAATCCTAATGATCGTAAAGGTTATCCACCAATATTTCATCTAAGTTCCACCAGATTTCTTTTTGTTAACATGGCATTTTGTACAAACATTGGTGGAATTATCAATCAAATTGTGACTTTGTCCAAAACACCAACTTTTTGATTAAACATCTGCCAAACAAATTTCTGCATCTCCAACCAACTCTACTTTGTGTCTAGATCAAATCATTAAATGTTAACAAGCCAACGGGCTCAGCTAAGGTGATGATCATAGTATGTTACACTTGCTTAGCATTTTGATTTTCAATGTCATTGTCATCATACTGGCATAAACATTTATCTGAAAGCACTACTGTGCAAATGCATAGTCTCACAGAGTTTCTCTTACATACCATACATACAAATACATATCCAGGATATTATTTCCTCAGAACACTGCATCACCTTTCACACTATTTTATCTATTTAACTATGTTTTTAAAGCTATTTTAAACATTTATGTTCCCCTCTTTGTCAGTTTTTTCTTTTTTGAGAATTAGTACTAGACAACAAAATGAGAACTTTAGGTGAAATAACTTGAAGGCATTAGATTTAAACAGGACATGTCTGCCTCCGAGAACAGTTTTGTGTCTGTCATTTTGAGATGTATGGCTACCCCTCAGCTTGTAAATGCAAGAGAAATCTTAAGTTTATTCAATTTTTTCCAGACTTGCCAGGTTTATTGCTTGAGGCAGATGTACCTTACTCACCATATACTTTGATTCTGTACTCTTATCATTGTTAAATTGCATTACAAACCGAAGAGACTGTAGGGACAGATGGCCTCTTTAATGTATATCTGCTTTTTAACCAAATCCCATGATTTAGCCTCAAGCAGCTTCCCGCCAATACATACTACAAAGTAGTGCCCGGAACAGCTCGAAGACTGTAACCAATAGTACATGATTGCTAATGCAATGCATCAGTCTCGCAGGAGGAGATTACGTCACCAAAAATGAGAATGAAAAAGTTTGTGCTCATATAGTATGGAGTATATTATCTTTCAACAGTTCAGTGCCGTTTTTAAAATAATCTACAACAAGTTTTTGCATTTTATGTTTCTTCATGCCTATGTTTTATGTGGTTTTAACCATTATGATGAAATTTCAAAGTGGTGCAAGATGAGCTGTGTAAATACTCTTAATTTCTGAAAAGGTTTCAACTTTTTTACCTTAGATTTGTTTATTTGAACATTATAGTGAAGGTCAGATTCAGTGGATTATTGACATGTTATTGCAGTTCAAGCTTCCAAACCTGTTCATCAAGCCCAGACTGCTCTGGTCTATAAACTAAATCATCAAACCTGACAACCATGATCCCTGAGGCTTCACCAAGAATGATGTTTGACAAAGGGAAATTCTCTCTCACTTGCCTGACTTGAAGAACAGAAACAATACTGTTGTTTCTGTTTGATGCGGTTTGGTGATATAGTAGATAGGTATTCTGAGTTGGTCATTTGTAATACATTTTCTAAACAAGCCTTGTGCGGAGTTCCAATTAAAAATAAATAAATAAACCAAACAAATGTAAGCCTGGACTTATGGTATAATGCCATTTATTCTTTTTCGTTACAGTTCACCAAAGTTATAGCCAGAAATTCAAACTCTGCCAGCTCAGGAAGCTACCAAATACATAAAATAAACTCAAAATTATTATACACTGTGGACCATGTACATTTTCATAAACATGTTTACACATAATGTAGCTTAAAACATAAATGATTTCCTCAAATGAAATGACTTTTCATAGAACACTATGTACGTTAGAAATCCTTAATGTTTTTACCTTCCCTCTGAAGTTGTACCACAGATACTTTGAAGTACTTTTACTTTTTACAGATCCTAGAACTTACTCCTAGAAATATCTTGACTTTCCTAACAATCTATCTTTGTCCAATATAGTCGGAGTCAAAGATTCCACACAAATCCTGATTATGTTTTAACTGTGTCTAACATGTCGTGTCCTTGCATGTTTCCCTTGGACATGTGCATTATTGTTTCACTGTGATGTTGTCCTGGCATTCCTTCTATCAAGACCTGAAACTCCATTCTGCCAGATACTGCATGTAGCACTTTTTTGTCCCTGCCAAATTTCCTTCATCTTCAACAGACAACAGCGGTTAGATGTATGGTGTTTAACACTGTGTGGAATGTGGGTGTGTTCCTAAGAAATAAAGCTCTTATCTACGTCATTTTATCTAAAATATGCACCTTCTCTACATACTTTGTCAAACAACTGACTGAACAGTCAATATAGATCCAGCATATCCAGACTCCTTCAAATGCTCCCTGGCCAGCCTCCAGCCTGCTGGCCCCCAGAAGGATTCCACCCTCACTGTTGGCCTGTCCAAGGGCTCCATTTTCACTGACAGTCACCCAGGGGCTTCAATTTTTGCCACTGGCCTCCCAGTTCACGCCTTCTTGCCAAAAGCTTCTCTCTCTCTCTCCGGTTGCCAAGAGCTTCCGTCTCTTCAAGGTTCCCACCTTAATTTGTTTGGTGGGTTTTACCCTTTGTTATTATGGACAGGGCAGTTTACATGTAGTAAAGCGCTCTTACCAACTGACTCACCTTTATTGGGCTTCCACCTCCTACTTGTTGAGGGGTCCCACCTATGTTGCCAGCTATCAGTGGGGTTCCATCTTCATTACTGACCAAGGATAATCAAGACTGCCACCAGAGGTGTCCCACCTCCATCTCCTGCTTCCTGAGGAGTCCCATCTCTGTCACCAGATGCTGGGGGTACCGTCTTCATTCCTTGCCTTGCAAAAGGTTCTGCCTTTGCTGCTGACCTCCTAAAGGTTTCTAATCTCAATGCTGGTCTCCTGAAGGGTGCCGTCTCCACCAGGTCCTCCTTTGGTGCTGGCCTTTGGCCCATCACCTTGAGCAAGTTCAGCAGTTGGGTTATCCTTCGGGATGTCTGCTGAAGGGCTCTTGCTTTGATTCTGCCCTGGCTCTTCTGTTTCTTGGACTCTAGCTGTATCCCTCTTTCCACTGTCTCTACATTTGATTTCATTCTCCACAGAGAAGTCTGGTGATAAACTTGGCATCTTACAGATATGCATTGCTGTTTTCTTGCTACGTGTCTGTTATATTAGTAGTCATAATAGTAACAGTTTGCACAATGTAGAGAAAACACTGCACCAAAGAGATTTACTGCCACCCTGTACCTTTGTGGTTCTCGGTTTAAAGTGGTAATAGACAAGTGTTTTGCTTTAACTTATCATTATTAAGTAAATGTTGATTGCACAATGTAATGGCTATACCATTGGTATTCAGATTGGTTCTCCATAAGCCTCACTCTTACTAAGCAATTCCATCTGCAGTCATTAAAAGTACCATTAAATGTATGTTGAATTAGCTATTAGCAGTTCCAATTTGTTGTGTATCCCTCAGTGTGCAGACAGCTGGCTCTGGATTACTTTGATACTGAAGATCTAAAAACAGGATGATTCTCTGATGATGATGTTTATTTGTCATTTGTGTATTTAGTGTAATGTGTCTTCTGAAAGTGTGAGTCATGCTGAATCTAAAAAATGAAAATGAAATGAGTGAGATGACTGAGGTAGACGTTTTTCTGTTGTGCTTTTTTTTTCATTTAGTAAAAACACAAACAACATGTCAACCAAGTTCTGTTCTCACAACACATACTCATGTCTCCAGTATGGACTAAATGAAACGTGATACCCACACTTTCTCTATGAAGGTTTGAAATGAACTGAATTGTGCCAGCCAGACTTTTTCCTACTTAAGAAGCTTCTCTGATTTTGTAAAGAGAAGAAAATTCTTTTTTATATGTTATTGGTGCTGCCCAAAGCAGCTGTTATAAATGCCATGGTGATGTTTGTACCAATTTTCATCAGGATGTCATCACCCTGAAATTTCTCTACTTCACCTCCTATCCAAATCAGAATCACCTTTTTTGGCCAGGTATACATACACATACAAGGAATATGACTCTGGATTTTTGCAGTACTCACTTACACTGAGAAGGTCAAGACAATAGAAATAGATAAACATAACAAAACACAATGTAACTTAACTTAACTTATGATATTACATTATGCTTTTAAACAACATAGCCATGTAGTGTACTACCCTTTAACCTAGTCTTGTTTATTCTCAGTTTTTGTTCTTTGTATGCATAGAATATCTTTCCAAATAAGCTTCTGTGTTCACAGGAAACAAGAAAATAAGCATGCAGGTTAGGGGCTTAGTAGTTGTCTGGCCATCAAGCAGTGCTGCAGAATTCAGAATGAAGTGGGCAGCACAGGCAAAATTATGATAAAATGAGAGGGTCTGAATGTATGCGAGACGAGGCCAGCAGTTTCCCACTGGCTATGATGTGAAGAGCTCGCTCCTTTTGATGTGATCCTGAACATAACATCACTGTTGATCCCCTGTCGCTCCTGGGTGAAACTGTAAAATCTGTAAAGACCAGTGGGCCAGTGCAAGGCAGGAACACAGCCAGGGCATTTCATGCACAACCTCTCACTTGAAAAGAAAACACCCACTCTATGTTGGCATTGAAATAGTCTTGTAACCAACAAATTGTGCACAGCTAAAAGGGTCAATGCTGCAGAACCAAAGACAGAGGAGGCAGTGCTGCACATGGAAATGTGCAGTTTGTCAAGGTTATCAGGCAAAATCATTATCACCACAGATGAGTTTCATTTGTTTCTTGTCTCCTAGCTTCCCAAGAGACTGCTGAGGATGATAACGGTAGCCTGTGCGGGGTTGGCCCTGAAATGATTGTAGGTGGTATTCGGGGGTTTGTGTCACCCATGTTTTAGATGTGGGAAGTTCTTTAAGATATTTTACTGAACTGAATATTTATGACTATTTCAATGTATATTGCAAATCTAGAGCACAATTTCATGACTCTGAAACTTTCTGTATTCTACAATGTTTCACTTCAGCAAATTTAATCTGGATCCTGATACAAAGTTTTTTATTTACTCTTCTATTAAATTCATTCAACAGGTGAAACATATTTTATATTTTCTGTAGGAGGAAGTTCCCCAAACTCCACAGCTGAATACTAAACTAATAATAAGCATGGCACAATGCTTAAAGAATTTGTATTTGTTGCTGGGGGATTTGTTCACAGCAGCATTTTAGCCCCCCTTTAACCTTCATCAGACTTCTGTGTGACACTTTTCACAAACCCCTGGCATAGGTGTGAATCATCTAGTCTGACTCATCTTAAAGAGAAAAAAGGTGTGACAGATACTATAAATAATGACTCTTTTGTACTCCATTCTATTACCATTTAAGTGATATAAACAATATTAAAACCTTAAAAAACTGAAAAATGGGCAGGGAAGTGTGTCAAAGGTGACTTACCTGTTGATTGCACATTGAATTAAACTGTGGCAAAAGGACAGTGAAAAAAATCCTGTCACCTGCAGTCAATTGGTGAGTCACTCAGTGGTTTCATATTGTCCCACTGATCTGAGGGTACATGATTTTATCAAATATGTTACCTTTCTGCCATGACATTTTAACATAGCCATTTCTTTAATGTTTGTAATGTAATGCTTTAAACTTCATGTGTCAACACAACACAAAACAAAACACACTCAATCATCCATCTCACATTAGTCATTACATAATCAACCTGCTTATTGTCACTTTGTTGTATTCAGACTAATACAGAATAGTGAAGTATCCCATAATTGTTCAGCTCGGTTTGTAACAACAACCAAGCAAATAAAAAAGGAGACAACATTTGTGTCTTCAGAAACATGAATATGAACTTCTAATTTAAAATATGCACAGTAATAACCAAAAACATCTTGCATGACCTTTCAAAGACACCTGATATGTGAAAACAAAACAAACAAACAAAAAAAGCCTTTGTAAGACTAATTTGCTCCTTCAAAGTCTTTCTTTACAAATTCTGAAACAATAGTATGAGCAAAGACTGTGAAAAACATTTGAAATCTCTGGACATGATGATGGCCTCTGATGACTGGTGCTCTCCTGGTTTTAAACCTTTCAAATCATCCCTGTGAGACTATGACCATGAACACAAAATGGCCAGATACATTATAGTCCACATGAGGATACTTTGACCTATGAGAGGTTTAAAACTTAACTGTATCAGGTGTTGAAATTACTTTCCCAAATTCCAATTAAGAACAATAATGAGGTCCATGGGAGTGGCAAACAATTTCAAATTCATAATCTATAAGTCAAAGGATGAGCCCACTGGTGCTATTGATCCCTGGAACTTTAAATTAGTTTTGCAGAAACTTCCACCAAATGAATGCTGGTATGAATTCTGTTTTGTGTCGCAATGGTCTTAAACAATTTATGTGGTCGTAGCAAACAACTATTATGGCTCCTGCAAACCTCCATAAATATGTTAGAATCGCTGTGGGAAAACAATAACGCAAATTATTCAGATGATGCAAACTGGCTAATGCCGTTATCCAGTAAATGCTTCACATTATCATCATATTTTTCTACTAAAAAGTGTTACTTTTCGATGCCTTGTGCAGGGCCACATCCATTTTCACCCCATCAACAACCTTGTACCAAAAAGAAAGCTGCCTGCAATGGGCTCATTTTTCTGTCTTAATGTAGATAATTAAAGTTAAAGGCTGGCTTTTTTTTCAGGCCGTGTATTTTAGCATGTTCCCATCTGCTCCTGCCTTCTTTCAAAAATGCTGCCAGGGAGAACGACGACTCTGGTCTCTTCCTCGCCCCAAAAGGTCACACTTGTCATTAGCTGTGAGGCTCTTCACTGCTTCGCCTCACATAATTCAGAGGCCCTCTGCAAAATAATTGCTGTAGGAGTTCATCCCAGGCTCGGTGAGGTGTGCAATGCCACAGAACACAATGTCTTTCTGCATTTTGTATTTCAAATATGTTGCAGCAACTTTAAAGAACATTTGACCCTGTATCAACAGCTTATGCTGTGTTAAAGACCTTTATTAAGAACTGTGAATCAGAGCTCCAGTGTAATATATTTCATTAAACTGTTATTCACTAATGACCTGTATGAATAATACACCCACTCATTCATAATTTGAAGTCATTAATTACTCTTATAGACACCAATGAGTTGCACGTTTATGTATTTTTGTCAGAATTGTACCTTTAAAACTGCAGAAGTCATATTGGAGTGAATAATGTTTTTTTGTGTGCATGTGGGAATCCTGTTGCTTTTCACTTGCCTTCTCATCAGGGAGTAATGTTCACAAGGTGAATGCAAGGTGAACTCAAATAACTGCAATTAACTGCAATTAGCTGTAATTAACTGTAATTAACTGAGTGAGCTGGACAGAAAACCAGCAGTGAGCCAGGACAGGACAAGGAGCTGCTGGTTTCTACTCTTTTGAGTTTCAGTAACAATGGGACAGCTAATCAAAAATAAGAACTATTTTTATCATCGTGCTTCTGTATTTGATCAAAGCAGATTTATTGCAAAACTATACCTACCTCGACCCCCCAAATTGATTTTCATCAGACTTTGTGGTGCTTCTGTTTCTATCTGTAAGAGATGTGGGAGGATAGTGTAGTCTCTCACTATCGATTCCCTCATTGTTTACATATAAAACACACAGGTGAGGCTGGATGCTCATAACAATACAGACCACAAATCGCAATCTTGGGAGCATCACGGCAATGTCAACATTGAGCAGTCATGTTGATTAGACTAAATAATGATTTCTGCTAGATAATTTCAAGAAAAGGAATATTATTATATTGGAAATTAACTGAGTGAGAGAGAGAGAGAGAGAGAGAGAGAGAGAGAGAGAGAGAGAGAGAGAGAGAGAGAGAGAGAGAGAGAGAGAGAGAGACAGAGAGAGAGAGAGGGAGAGAGAGAGAGAGAGAAAGAGAAAGATGAAGAAAGACATCCAACAAGTCCCCGGTTAGACATGGACTGAGGACGCTGTGGTTTGTGGGGTGCTTTCTTCCCGTCTTCCTGTCTTTGCTTTTCCATCGTCCAGTCCAAGACCCGGAAGTCAATTCAGGTCGGCCATCATCACAGATGTTCCGATCACTGAAATGACGAGGAGAGAGGAGGAAGAGGTTGCCAGGAGAAGCCACTTTTTTTTTTTTTTTTCTAGAAATTGTAATTTGCTAACTGATTGGTTAGCTGATCTGACAGGACAGTACAATGAGTTGTATCACTGTAAAATTAATTATATTTGTATATTGATTGTAAGCAGAGCAGGCTGGCCCATTAGGCAAAATAATCATTGGCCGTGGCCTCCAGGGGGGGCCACAAAATCTAGAAAAACTACACCTTCAATATGATTTTACTAAAACTAGTTATTACTATTAACTCTTCTAAATGAAAAAATACATTCAAATGTAAAGCAATGCTCAATTAATATTACTACACATGATAATATTATCCCTCGTCCAGCTGATGGTGAAATGACCTAAACTGACCAGAGAACAGTGAAGTAAAAAAGAAAATAAAAGTTGTAAAAATGGAAGAAAGGAAGAGGTAAAGCAACGGTAATGAAATGAGGCATCAGTTGTTCTGCATCAGTTATCGAGCACAGTGTACTGTTAATCTGAGACATAAGCTTCAACATATGCTGATCAGCAAATAAGCAGTTTTATATTTTCGTGGCTTGGCAGCATGGGGATGCTTCACTGCTATGGATCGTTAGTAAAGACCAAGCCTTCTCAGTAAGCATCTAAATTGGCATAATGTACACTTTTATTCTTTGTTTGATTTACATCTGGCTAGCTAACATTCTATCCTGTTTATATATGGAGTTTATGTGTGCAAATGTTTGTTATTTAAATTGCTTGATGTTGATTGTTGTATTTATAATTCAGTACTATGATTATTATTGTTTATTTATTTATTTACAGAATTTTATTTTATGGTAAGGGTATTTTATTGTATTTTTTATATTTATTTGTAATTTGTTAAGCATGTCAATTGGTGTGACATTTTAAAATATTTATAAAACAATGCTATTTGGTTTCTTTTGTGAGTGTATGTAAATAACCAAATAAAATCTCACCTAGGGTATCACATTGTTAAGGGCTGGCCCTGACCTGGCAGGCAGATTAAGCCAATTCGGTGTGTGTCATGCCTTGGTTCATATTGGTTATTTTTGTCTTAGTTTTTGGGTTATGTTTGGTTCTCGCTCCTTATTTCCATGTCTTGATGTCTTCATGTTCATGCTTATGGTCCTGTATTGTTTCTTGTATAGTCTTGTGTCAAGTTGTCTGTCAGGTTACATGTTCATGTTTTGTTCAGGGTTATGTCATGTCT
>JAOXYL010000086.1:13962006-14004952 GCA_028564955.1 Terapon puta | reverse complement strand
TATATATATATATATATATATATATATATATATATATACATATATATAGATATAGTTAGTTAGTTTGTTAGTTTAGGTTAGTTAGGTTTTTTCATGGGATGTGTTGACAGTTAAATAATATAGAAAATCTGCAGCCTTAAGTGATGGTTGTGCTCAGGCTGCATGCAGACAGTATGCAGCAGGCTTCGGGGCAAAGCACACGGTGCAACATCTCACATGTTTGTGTTGTGCACTGCCTGAAGCTTCAAAACATGGTTCATTTAAAAAAAAAAAGATCCACCTTTATGTATGGCACTATAGGGTTGTTCATCTTGAATGAGAAACTCAGAATCGGTTGTAGAAAATCAGTTGTAATTGTCACTGATTGACAATTAATAAAAGAAAATCCCTCCACAATCTTGGCCGAATGAAAAAAAACTAGTCACTAGTGAAAATGAATTATTAACTGGAGAGAGTTGTTACAGGATGAATCCAAATCAATGCTTAATCAGACTCTTGTTTGCTCACATTATTGGTAACAGTTCCATAACTGTGTGCATTTAACAGGAGGCTTTCTAACAAATAGGCTCAGAGGCAGTCAAAAACTGGATGTTCTCTGCTGTTCACGTTCATACTGTACAAGCTCTAGCGTGTTTACACAGGAGTCTTTGCAAAGTGAAGATGTACTGCACTGCATGTATTGACCGTGGCTGTTAATTGAGTACAACAGACCAACCCCGAATTACTAATAAATTATGTTCAGGCGGCCTCTGTAGACCGTTATCAAATTTACAGGAGTGATGCCTGAAGTGCTCTTGCCAAAGACTGTACAGGGAAGTGAATATGAATATCTAATACTCCATGTTGATGACTTATCTTTTGTAAGATAAGTTCCCCAAACAAATCAAAACATTACCTAAATTTCATGTAACAGTTGCAGGTAGATTGAAAGACAAAAAGGGATATATTTTTAAGATTTGTTTTGATTACCACAAGAAAAATGTTCCACTCAAAAATGTTGAGAAGGAGTTGTAAATTAAAATATAAATAGTAAATAGTAAAATATTTACGTTTTCAAAATATTGTACTGTATGCTTTATTTATTTTAATTGCATAGCCTTGAGGTCATGAGACACCTACATGGGGAGTTTGAATAATTTGCTGTCTCTCACAAACATACGTATAAATGTTCTGTCCAATTATATGTATCTTGTCTGTGCTTGTCAAATTTAAACAGGGTGCACACTGTGATACACACACGCACACACACAAAAGTCATATTATAGAAGCAGACTCCTCAGAGGAAAAGAAAACTCACATTCGGTCCACTGGATACGAATACTGATGGAGACATTTTAACATTCGTCTGGTGGGCACGGGGTTTTTGGAATTCATTTAATTCTTCTTCGCTCGCCAGGAAAAGATTAATTTGTCAGTCCAGACAAATGTGTGCACTGATTTCTAAGTTAGTAGACCATGTAATAGAATCAATTAGACTGAGATATTCTCATTGGAAGGTTTGATTCTCTCCGACAGCATTTGATACCACTCCATCTTCTCTCACAAGTGATGACTTGCTCAAGCTTGTCCATTAAAGTCGAGAAGCTTGGTTCAGAGTTTAAAGTGAATGTGAGATAAACAGCTTTGTTTCACTTTAACAGTTTCTCTTTGAAAGAAAATAAAAAAACAGTGACTTGCAAAACGACTTTCATAATGTACAGATAAGAGTAAAGAGAAGTGTTAGCTTCTCTTGAATCAACTGGGAGTATTGTGGAAGCAGGGACTTCAAAGAATCACATCTTTGTGCACTCAATATAAATCTGGTTCAAATACTGGGATCACCAAGGTGACAAAAATGATGAATCACTTTTTCCTTAATAACTGCTGCTACTGGGTTGCCCTTGAACAATGCACTTAACCCCCTCAACTGTGCAGGTGCAGCTCCTTAGTCACCATCAGAAGTCCATTGATTTGCAGTCCTGCGTCACATCAACCCTGCCACCTGGACACCACATTCGCATATTTCTGACTTGTTTTCCCAGTAACTCTGGGATGGACAGTAATCACTGTCTTGCCTAGATTGGTTTGACAATGTTGTTTTTTCTTGAGTAAATGAAACACTGCATTTCTGTAACAAACAGAAGTCACAGGCAGGTGGGTTGAGAGTCATACAAAGAACTGACATGACAAAGGCTGAGGTTTGCGTGTTGAGTCCTGCTTATTGTTAGGCTTGGTTGATTAATGCATTTTGGCTAAGACTAAGGAAAGATTAGGTCTTTCAAATGAGTTTTGAATTTCTTAATATTCAACCAAGATCCCAATCTTTCCCTCACCTCAAATAAGTCCTGCAAGCGCTAAAACATAACCACAAAAAATGCTTATAATGTTTCAGTTGACGCTCAAAACCACTGAATTGCAAATTGGTATTGTCAAGAAAACCACTCAAATACCTTGCTAGTATGCATTTTGCAGATGCATTCATCATTTTGCAATTTGGAAGATTGTTCATTAATAATGTTTTTCATTAAGATCATTATGCCTCATTATGTTCTTCGGATAGCATTAGAGTTTTACACATATGTGTCTTGTATCTTGCAGATTAGTGGCCTGTGAATATTCTTTTGTGAATATTCATCCAGGTCATAGTTCATCAGCTCATGCTCATGCTTGTCCCAGTCACGAGGACAAGAATGAGCTTCGAAGAGAGGCAAAACCTCTTCAAAGACATATAAACAAGTCTAGTTGCGTTCAATTCAATGTCCTTGAGTTTGCAGATTTATTAACAGGCAGACAAAAAGGAAAGGAAGAAATTCAATTTGAAATTTGGAAACACAAAATGCAGTGGTACCATTGAAAATAGTGTAAAAGTAATGCATTTACTTTACATGGTATGCACATTTTGAAGTACAGTGGCCATTCTTTGCTGTCTGATGGACATTATGAATCTCAAATTTTTCTGTAATTTAGTTCTCAGATTAAATTAAATGATTAAGGCTTACGTTCAGGGTTATGGTTTCCCACAACCTAGGCCGATAAAACCAGAAGAAAATAGATATTTGATCGTGAAAATAATTGTAACAGAACCTGACATATGAGTATTTTGATTTATTTGATCATTTTTGTATAAGTCAACATTGTGGAGATAGCAACCAAAGTTACTGACCAAGGTGACTTCAAAATGTGTCAAAATGACTCCTTTGCATAATTTCAAACCCCAGATACACTTTTCAAGTGTTACAAATAAGACTTTTGTTGCAGTTGTGAAAATGTCTCTCAGGGGCTTCCTAAAAACACTGAGAATGATATGATGCACAATCATGGTATTTAAAAACATTTGCAGCTTTGCAGATGAGTTGCAGCATGGCATGAATGGTGCTGGATGCGTGTTCCTTGACAGAAAGACATGGGTGTCATTTTGGGGAAGGGCTTCAGGCATAAAGCGGAGAAAGGCCTCTCTGTTTGAAAGTCTGCGGCGTGTTTGTCACCCACTCTGGCAAAGTGGGCAAATACTGACCGCTAAAGGGTCCAATCGGGCATTAGGGGAAACATGGATGTGTCAGAGCTGGAGTGAGAAGGGGGAGCAGGAAAGGTGGGGGTTGTGGAAGTAGGGTGGGGCAAGAGAGGAAGGGTGGGTGGGTAGGCGGGCGGGCGGTGGAGCAGATGTGAGCAGAGCTGAGGACGAGCTTCACGCAAAGACACAGTCCCATCGATGCCTCCGTTACAGCCTGGAGCAAGAAGGGGGAGGGAAGGAAGACAGAAACAACATTAAATTGGAAGCCTTCTTAACACGCAGCCCTGCAGGACACCACACTGTCATCAACTCATGTTCAGACGCACAGTCAACAATGTAATAAACATGAAATCAGATTTAAAGCACACCTGGAACTGTAATTTACAGCGGCTTGCGAAACTATTCATACCCCTTAAACACAGGGGTAAAAAATTTCCGTTGATCGTGAGAAGTAGCCTTGACAAGGGTAAATACAGCTCTTGTTGTCAGTCAACTCATAATATGTTCCTCATGGCTATGCTGCGTCAGCCCCTTGCCCCCTCTCCACTGCCGCTGTAAGGTCATGTCACGCCCGTGCTGAGGGAGCTGTAGCAGCTAAAAACGCATGAAGATGGCAAAAAAAAACGCAAAAAGACAAAACACTTGACTATGAGAAACTGGCTTCCTCTTCCCATTGCCAGAGGCCACTCTAAGGTAGTAAAATAAATTTATTTATGTCTGTGTGCAGTGTAAATAAATATGTCACTGATGGCAATGCATTTTTTGGCGGTGGGGGGGTGGGGGGAGTTGTCAGTAAGCACTATGGATGGCTGCATGAACTAGTAAAGTTGTGGAGAAGTTTACAGCAGGGTTAGGCTATAAAAAGATCTCCCAAGCTTGGCACAACTGCAAACGTACCAAGACGCAGCCATCCACCTAAACTTACAGGCCAAACAAGGAGAGCCCTGATCAAAGGTGCAGCCAAGAGGCTCACAGTGACTCTGGACGAACTGCAGAGATCCACAGCTTAGGGGAAAACTATTAGTCGTGCACTGAACAAATCTGGCCTTTAGTGGCAGGAAGAATGCCATTGTTAAAAGAAAACCATAAGAAGTCCTGTTCGCTGTTTGCCAGAAGCCACATGGGGGACACAGCAAACATGTGGAAGAAGGTGGTCTGGTCAGATGAGATCAAAATGGGACTTTTGGCCTCAATGCAAAACCCTCTGTGTGGTGGAAAATTAACACTGCACATCACTCTGAACATGGTGGTGTCAGCATCATGATCTGGGGGTGCTTCTCTTCAGCAGGGACAGGGAAGATGGTCTGATTTGATGGAAAGATGGATGGAGCCAAATGCAGGGCAATCTTGGAAGAAAACCTGTTAGTCTGCAAAAGACTTGAGACCAGGGCAGAGGTTCACCATCCAGCAGGGAAACAACCCTAAACATAAAGCCAGAGCTACAATGGAATAGTTTTAAAACAAAACATATCCATGTGTTAGAATGGCCCACTCAAAGTCCAGACAAAGAATGGGCAAAACTTTCAGTCTCTCGACGTGTAAATCTGGCAGAGATCTACCCCAAAAGACTTGCAGCAGGCTAGCTTTTTCCTCCTATCTCTGTACTCCATATAAGTTATGACGAAATCAAGATTTCAGGCACTTTAATGCCAAAAAAAAGAAAGGAAAGAAAAAGAAATGTAGCACCAACTTGCTGATGAGGTTTACACACAATTTTCCAGAATTGGATAAGAAAAAAAATATAAATACAGTAGCATATTTTTTGTAAAAAAAAATCTAGACAAGCTTTAAAAAGCCTCCAAATTAAAGACTAAAAATTTTAATTTTACACCCAGGAAAACCACAATGGATCTTAGAAAGTCTGAGTGGCACTGTCGTTGCACATTATCTGCCAGATGGGCCAGCATAGGGCCTGCTGGAGGGGAAGACAAGGTCACATCCTCCCTCCTCTTGCATTATGTAAGATTTATTTTTGGGATGTACAGTTCAAACCAGTGTGGGTTTGCCAAGTGGCAGTCAGACAATCAACCACTCTCAGGCTCTTGAGCATGATGTGAAATCACCACAGTTTGACCGCCAAAAACTTCTTCAAATATGTAAGACAGGCTGCCACACTGGTTGTATTTATTCAGTCAGGAAGACATTTCCAGCTGATTTAATAATGAGAGTATTTTTGGCATTAGTGTTAAATGTATTTGCTCACTGAATCAGGTCAACAGCTGCGTGGGATTTACTCTGATGTACATACAGGTGTTGCCAGCGTATTTCTTAGCCTCAAGGCTGACAAGTGTGTCTTTACTGGCTCAGTTTTGGGCTCAGTAAGACTGAGCCTTTAGAATATCTCCCTTATTATGGTATACTTTGTAATGCTTATGCACTCTCCCTCTCTTTCTCTGTCTGTCTTCCAAACCTCTGGTCTAATGAAATACATCTTCAACATAATAAGCCATGTGGGTGTCTTAAAATGAATAAAGAGAACCCCACAGTCCTTGGAGGCTATATGGTGGCGCTAATCTGCTGCTCTAAATTGGTTCTTTTGAAGACAAATAAATGTCTGTTTTTGTAGACCTGCATCATGTTTGTGAAGGTGAAAACTGACTTGATCTAATTAGCCTCATTAATCTAATCCAGGTTTTAGAGGAAGCTCCTCTGAGGTTCTCATGGATTCCGCGTGCTATGCTATTCACTGGCTCTACTATAAAATTTATCAGGCATATTTTAACTACTTGTCTCGCCTACCTCTGCATCTCAGAGTGACCTCCTACATTTCCCAGAATACCTCATTAAAAACCTATGGACAAACTTGTTGCATTAATTGGTAAGTTGTTGTAGGTGGTGAGCAATAAACAAAACATTGCAGGTGAGAGAGAAATCGTGAGTCACGCTGATGGATGTATGGTCCATGGTAAAAACTCATTATCAGCCCTGTTGATGTTTTTCTCCAGTGACCAAAGACAGTACTGCAACAAGAAAAAATATACTATAGGTATACTTGGGTGTCAGCTTATGTTGTGTTATGAACAGCGACTACTGTGGCCATAGGTAGAACATACAAGTTAACAAAACACAAGTTTTTCTTTAGGTACTTGCTTTGAAGATATTCCATTTAGGCACGCTAGCAGAACGTGTGTTCATCGGATGTGAAGCAATTTACAGCCATGCCTTTTAAATCACAACATAGCAAGTGAGAGCAATGCATGCTGGTCAACTGAGGCCACTGTTAGCATTATTTTCCTTTATGCTTTTAGACCTGTTATTTCCCTCCACACATGTTGAATAGTTGAAACAAATCACATTCACATTTACCACTGATGTTTTAGACAGTTAAATCTTTTTTTAAAGGTTAAACTTCTCTTCATAGAGAAAATCAAAAGCAGTATACGAGCTAAAATGATGCCTCAGCTTCCAGTTCATGATGATATGACTCATATTTGCTGTATCTGTAAAACGTACATTTTTTAATATATTATGATATACAGTATGAAGTAGAAAATGGCCTGGGGTGTTCTTCAGCATCCTGATATGTCTTTTCTGATATGTTAAAGGGAAAGTTCAGCCAGATTGAAGTTTCTTAACTTAATTTAACTTACTTTATAATCCAAGAAACTAATAATACACACACTAAATGTTTGTGTAAATCCATCAATATCTAAAAAACCAGAAGGTGAGTTTAAGATATTTTACAGCAGTGTTGTAGTCAAGAGAATTGTTAGAAATTATAAAATTAATAAAATATGAGAACCAAAGTGGGTTAAGAAGAAAAGAAAAGAATAATTGTCATGGAAGAAAAGATACCGTGCTGGACATGTTCTACAGCATTTGTTCTGAAGGTGTGTTCAGGCGAAACAAACCACATTTATTTAACCTCTCTAAATACTAAACATGATGGACTTTGAGCCTTTAGCGTTATCTCCTGAAAACTTCTTGTAACATGAGCACTTTTCAGCAAAAGTCTCGTAACCCACTTTAATTGGCTCCACGTTGAGTGAATCCAGTATCTATTATCATCTCTTTCCAGCTACGCCCTTGGCTTTGAATGCAGTCAAACTGCCTCTAAAATGTCCTTTACGTCTGGACATGTTCTACAGCATTTGTTCTGAAGGTGTGTTCAGGCAAAACAAACCACATTTATTTAACCTCTCCCTATTTTGTACAGCTGTGGAGAACAACAACATGCGAACACTGTGTTTGTGCTGCAATGTGCTGCTGATGTTTTAGACAGTTAAAGTTTTTTTTTAAAGGTTAAACTTCTCTTCATGGTTTAGAGAGCTCCCGGTATCTGCCTGACTGAATGACGTACTATATAACAAATACACTTTTATTCTTTTTAAAATGTAACATTTCTGTTTCCTCTATTCACCCCTCCCGTAGTTTCTTTTTAGCTCCTCTTTTAGCAGCTGAACGACATTCAGGAATTAAATTCTTTTTACCTGCAGTCTGCACAACAGTTTAATAATGGATTAAATGAAAAATGGTGATGACAAACCAAACACAATATGAAGAGATCACAAAGGTAAAAGGTAACAAGCAACCATCAGGACGAACATAAATACATTAATGATCCTCATTAATGTATTTCTTTAGACTCAAGTCCAGCTTCTTCTCCTCCTTTCTTTCTTTTCTTTTTTTCAAAACTGTTTTTTCATGTCACCTGTAAGTATTATATAACCACCACTGTAACTATAAATACTGAAAGCTTAAATGATTCCAGCACAGTTCATTCATGAACCTGAGCATCAGGTTTTGATGCTGTGGAGCCATTAATCTTTTGATCCCTTGGGATTTGATGGGGAGCTACTCTAGTGCTTCTGTTTTTCAGGAACATGTTAACATCTAATTGTCATTTGGATTTTATTATATTTGAGTTACCATTTCATGACAACAGATGATCGTGTTGTCTGTTAGAAACTCAGCCTGTCAATGCAATTGTATCTCAAATCCAAATTGTTTTTATTTTTGTATCTTTGCGTTTGTATTCAATGTAACAAGAAATGCACTGAACCTTATCAGGTTTTAACACTTTGAAGAATCTCGAAAGAAACCAAACATTCATGCTCTGATGGACTCCTGCCTCGCTGAGATTGGGTCATGTGGATGTTTTACGCTTCAGTGACTGAGGCTGGACTTCGGAGGTGGAGGTAGAGAAGGAGAAGGAGAAGGAGAAGGAGGACGCCTGGCCTGTGCAGATGAGGAGAGCTCTCATCTGTCCATCCATTTATCTCTCCTTCCATTTTCCCACTCCATGCCCTCACTAACAGGCTCTCTCTCCTTTCAACCAGTGACTCACAGGTCGGACAATCTATGCAATACAAAGACAAGGATGCATACACTGTTATTCAAATGTCACAACCTTCACAGACACAGAAACACACAAGATGTTATTATTTATACTGTTAGACTGACCAGTGTCTCTGATCGTCACCTGTAACTCAAATTTAGATTAAAATTCAGTCAAGTGCTCAATGGGTGTTTTTCAGCTACTTTTCAGGTGTGCTGTCAAATAGTTGATAGAAAATACTGTTTTTTTCTGTTTTGTTTTGTTTTTTGTGACCTTTAATGCAGTAGTTAACAACATAAAAGTAGGAGTAAGCTCCCACTTATTGTAGCTAGTTTGGCTATTATTACGTACTTACTAAGTCACAAAGTTAAAGGCTATTTTAACCAGTTAATTGTGTCTCTTAATTACACCCACAAAGAATTCTGGTAGCTTTTGACTTTTGTTATATTCACATCATATTTGATGCTTACAAATGTAAATTTAGGCCATGGATAGTGAAATACTTGCTGTCTGAAATATCCAGTCTAAATAAATAAAGATCATAACAGATCCAAAAGTTGACTTGACAGCATTTTCAACCAAATGCCAATCTCTAAGCCACGTCTTGCCGATTAGTAAAAGCTCTTCATACATCATCTTGCCAATGTAGGCCAATCGCATTAGGATGCAATTGGTGAGATGTATGTGTGCTATCTAGGTTATTTACAAAGTTGGATTAAGTTGGGAGGTCTGTTTATTTGTATTAAAAAGCATATTTACATCTAACATTCACATATGATCTTTATCTGTATGTCTTATATAGACTGGGAAAATGCACACTGATGGCCAGACTGAGTGATTATATCTCAAATAATAATAATAATAATAATCCACAGTAGGGGATAGGATCACAATGTTCAAGCCTGTCTTAAAATCATCAAAACCTGTTGTCAGTTTACACTGGTTTTACTTGTTGCAATCATTCCTCTGTTCTTACTAGCCTTGGTGATAGGGAACAAAATGATTGGGAACAAAATCCATAATCCTCATTTTGCACAAAAAAAATATACTCCAAAATTAAGTGGATACACTGTCTCCAGAAACGCAAAGACCAGATTGTATCCTATAAAGACTAAGTTTGAAAGATATCCACTTTTTGGCTGAGACTGACGATTTCTCAGATAAAAAGAGATTTAAAAAAAAAAAAAGCGAACATGTCCTTAAAGCAAGCCTCACAAATGGGGCAGGCAGGAGTAACTAACAAGTCCTTGCTTCAAAGACTGAATTGAAAGAATGCCCATATTCTTGCTCATCCCTTTTTGCAAGATCAGACTTCTGAAGGGTTACAGACTTAAGTTTGTTTAAGTTTTATACAGACGTGGTTTAAACCTGGTCTCGATTCAATCACACTGAGGTCTGGATCTAAGGATATATAGATAGATATAAGGATCACAACTTTTAACCAAGCAGGAGATGGAAATAGATTCCATTTCAATATCCAGTGTAAACTGGGTTTTAGAGATAACTTTTCCCAACTCTTAACCTTGGAAGTAAATGGCAAAGGAGTATTAATTCTTAGATTGGGATGGCAATGATATTTTGAGATTAATAGACTTAAATAAATCATTTTGTGTCAGGGGAAATATATTTGTATTTTCTCCTGCTTTCTGCTGTTTTCCTGCATGTAGGTTGAGTCTCCTGAATGACACACCCAGCTAAGCTCAGTTCATCGATGTCATGGTAACACATACTCTCAAAAGAAGAGCAGAAATAAATAAATCAGCTCTCTTGAAAGATAAATGTGTCTGACCTCAACATAAATCAATAAATAAAACATTTAAAATCGGGGGAAGAACTGCTTAGTTATTTTTATCTACCAACTTTTAGTTTTTTTTAACATGAGTTTCTCCATGTTGTAAAAGCAATTTAGTATTTTATAGCCAGCAGAAAGTGAGTAGGTCCTTTTGGTCACCATTTCTTCATTCATGGAGAACTGCAGAGATGCTGCTTGCTGCTTGCTGTATAAAATCTTTAACCGGCAGGTGGAAGCAGTAATTTTAGCCAATGTGTCAGAGCATTTGGTCCTCACTGAATTTATGGACGAGTAATACTTTTGCTTTCCCAGAAAGACATGCTCCAGGGAGTGCTTTTAGATTTTTTGTAACATTTTGTTCCTTCTGTCTGAGAATAAGATGAAAATATTATATCATTCGCACAATTATCTAGTAAATTTCAAGCCACAGTCATTTAGCTTTTCTTAGCATAAAGACAGCTAGCCTGGTCTATCCAAAAGATAACTAAATCTGTCTACCAGCACCTCTGAAGTTCAGTGACGTCTAAAAATGACAGATTGTGATTTTAAGGGGGTTATGGGACTGAACTATTTCTTTGCCAAACGCAGTGACTTCCTAAATTCTCCACTGTTGCTTGGCAACCACACGGTGACAACAAGATTTCAGGAATATGGTCCTGTCAGCCATGCATGAAACAGATACCAGAGTGGTATCAATCTTCTTTTTAAACTCTTGCCAAAAACTCTAACAACTCCATTTCTGAAAATATCAAACTATTTTAAAACAAGTTTCTATGGGTGTTTGATGGTTATTTATATGCTTCCACTTGGAAAACCATCTGAAAACATTAGAACTGACATTAATTAACTCTGACTACTGCCACTGTTCTCTGTGAAAGATGAAGGCACGGCCTTTTAATAGTCACCTTTCAAGCCTCTGGGTGGTGGGTGTTTAATAGGTTTTCTACAGTGGATCAATTTAGAATTTAAAACTTGAGGACACACAGCATTAAAAGTTGCACTTTTAAAAGAACAGATTACAAAAGAAACCTGAGTAATCATAAATGATTCAGCCAATTAATTACTTATTAGGCACTGATTCAGCACTAAGTTTGCTCTTTAAAGACATATTAAAAATTTCAACCAAAGTAAAATATGGATAAGGGTTGACCAAGATAAAAGATGGCATAAAAAGAAACAGAAAACATCCAAAATGAAAACATCTTTTTATTGTCATACACTTTGTAAAGGATGAGTGCAAATAAAAGAGCTTGTGATCAAAAATCTACTCATCACTAAGCCATGGACCATAAGGCATCATTAAATACAAGCTTTTTGGAGCTATCATCTACAATACAAGGACGGAATCAAGGAAAAGAAACAACACAGCATCAATGCTTATGCAATTAGAAGGAAAATGGAGGAAAATAATTTTAAATGAACATAAAACAGAAACAAAAAAAACACAACACAATTTTTACATTCAAAAGAAAGAAGTCAAAAAAATCACAAGGAATATTGATATTACGGCAAGTGACGATAAAACATAGTCTACAATCTGTTATGTACACTTGGCACTAATGTTAAATCTTTGACTGTTGTCCAGTCAGGTTGTTGTCAACTCTAGTATGTGCACCGGTTGCAACTCTTTTTTCAATTTAAATGCTAGTCTAATCATTTATATAATCTATAAATATTCTGAAACAATCATTCTCTCAAACAAAGCTGTGGAAAAGTTTTGCAAAGCCTGATGTAAAACTTCATAAGGTATTGAGATCAAACTGCTCAATGGACAACAGTTCATCAGAAAAAATGCTCACATACTTTTTATATATAGTGTAGAAGGATTATTTTTTTCATAACAAGAATCAATCTTTGATAGTCCATCTCATGCACTTGAAAGTTGTAAACAGTACAAATATAAATGATCCACTTACAATATTTGAATCCCAGCAATTCCAAAATAGACAGACAGACTCCAAAAAAACAGCAGCAGATTGTTTGTTTGCATTTTCCCACACACAGATATGTATATAATGAGGTGGAAAATGGCTATTTAACATGACTGGATTGTCTCTATCTATTCGACGTGGCTAGAGAAAATCAAAAGCAGTATACAAGCTAAAATGATGCCTCAGCTTCCAGTTCATGATGATATGACTCATATTTGCTGTATGTGTAAAACGTACATTTTAAATATATTATGATATACAGTATGAAGTAGAAAATGGCCTGGGGTGTTCTTCAGCATCCTGATATGTCTTTTCTGATATGTTAAAGGGAAAGTTCAGCCAGATTGAAGTTTCTTAACTTAATTTAACTTACTTTATAATCCAAGAAACTAATAATACACACACTAAATGTTTGTGTAAATCCATCAATATCTAAAAAACCAGAAGGTGAGTTTAAGATATTTTACAGCAGTGTTGTAGTCAAGAGAATTGTTAGAAATTATAAAATTAATAAAATATGAGAACCAAAGTGGGTTAAGAAGAAAAGAAAAGAATAATTGTCATGGAAGAAAAGATACCGTGCTGGACATGTTCTACAGCATTTGTTCTGAAGGTGTGTTCAGGCGAAACAAACCACATTTATTTAACCTCTCTAAATACTAAACATGATGGACTTTGAGCCTTTAGCGTTATCTCCTGAAAACTTCTTGTAACATGAGCACTTTTCAGCAAAAGTCTCGTAACCCACTTTAATTGGCTCCACGTTGAGTGAATCCAGTATCTATTATCATCTCTTTCCAGCTACGCCCTTGGCTTTGAATGCAGTCAAACTGCCTCTAAAATGTCCTTTACTTCTGAACCCACCTTTATTCATCTGATTTCTGAATGGGTTAATTAAACAATCAATTAAATTAATTATCAAGGGTTGGAACTTTATGAAATTCGTTTCGGTAGCTTGCAATGATTTGAGTAAATCTTCAACTATTCCAACTCTCACGTGTACTCTATTTAAAAAGGTTAAAGCTTTTACTGTGTTGCTTATGTGATGAAGAGTTAAAAAAAATATCTGCAACGTTCATAAAAATGATTTAAAAAATTAGGATTTTTTTAAACAGGGTGAATTTGAAATGACTACAACACTGCTTTTAAGCAATGATGGTAAAATCAAACTCAATGTTTACTCTGACTATTTTAAGTTAACCTTTTATCGTTTTACCTTAAGTTTTACCTTTTAAAAAGGTTATGTGCTCTCCCTTTTTTGCCCCTAACAGTCACATCATTACAGAGCTTTGAACCTTAAAACTTCTTATTCCTTTACATGATCCCTGTCCTCAGACCCAGGCTCATCAACCACAGGTCTTTAAACCATTTAGTTTTCCCAACTATGTTATAAAATGGTTTCATACACAACTTAGAAAGCTAACATGTCCATTTCAAAACTGTGTCACTGAGTAGGGTCTACAGAGTTCATGTATCGCTTAAATAAAATAACTTACTGCACTGACTATACAGTAGCAAACTTTAGCTATTAATCTGTATCTATTATACGCTATATCTATCATTAGCGATTTAAAGTAAAATAATATACATTTATGTCTGGGAGATGGGGCATGGGGGGCTCAGTGATAGCATTTCTGAAGGGTTACTTGTTCTGCAATAGCGGACAAGATACATTTCAAGTGTCAGCAATTTCACAGAACAGCGTCAAGTGTGAGAGTCCTGGTCTGACCAGCGGCTTAATTTCTCCAATGTTATTGTTCGAACGTCTCGCTTGTGTTCACAGGCAATATCCAAAGCACAGGCTGATCAGAGGACAGTCTCCCACCAAAAGACCGTGCCAACGCATCCCCATACAAACAGGGAGGCCGGCTTCTTCACATTCAAATGGTACGGCGTAAATAAGAGGACATTTTTAAGTATAAATAAAGCTTTTGAGACAAACACTTAACCTGTACAGACATCCACACATGAGAGACCATGAGGTAACGCTGACAAAATGGTCTACACAGTTGACAGACATAAGGAATGGCAGGACAATGAAAATATACAATGTGCGATGTACAACAGTTACATTCATTCAAAACAAAAATAAAAGAAGACATGGGGGAACAAAATGTACATTTTTACTCAAACATGTTTTTTTTTGTCGTTTTTTTCAAAGTCCAGGATGATGTGATAAGTGGAAAGTTACAAGCAAGATACATCCAGAAAATAAATCGAATATTATGAAGGGATCAAGTCAACAGTAAAAGACAAAAAAGATAAAGGAAAAATATCCTGTATGGTTCAAACCAAATAAAATATGAGTCCCGACTGCGCTGAGAAGCTGGACAGTCAACTTATCTGTACACACACATGCCAACATTCCATGAAAATACACACAGCGCGGGCAGTTTTCATCACTGGGCTGGCTTTTGGATTCAGTGCATTCTTTAAGGAGGTGGGTTATTTATGTAGAGTTATGGCGGCTTTTTTTTTTCTTTTTTAATAGTTGCTGATTGTTTGCTGTTTTGTGTCCCTAACTCATTTGACATACTCAGCTGACTTCCAGAAGTGCCCTGGGTGGGAAAGGCGACGGTTCCGTTTTGGCAGCTTTTCCAGTAAATCTACCAGCTTGGAGAAGCTGGGCCGCTCTTCCTGCTTATACGCCCAGCACAAGAGCAGAATGTCCTGGAAAAGGTAAAAACACACAGAGAAGATGTTTTTAGGATTCATCTTAAGTCAAAGAGAATGCAAAAACACTGAGTGGGTACTTTCTAAAGTGCTCTTGTACCGAGAGGTCACATGTTCCTGATCTGAACTTAAACCTCCAGGACCCTTCGAATGATTCAAGACTTTATTGTCACCATGTTTTCACCTGACGAAATTAAAATTGATGACTTCCAGCTTCAAACATAAATATACACAAGCATCCAAAGTTGCAGCAGCAATGTACATTGAGTGGGTGTGGGGGGCAGGGCATCGATGCACTTTGAGGAAAACTGCCTCCAACTCAACGTGGTTAAAGTCTCTGACCAAGATCACACCCGCCACTGGATAGTTGTTCATCTGCAGACCGATCATGCAGTTCAGCTCCTCCAGTGATAATTTAGCATTAGTTTGTGGTGATGTGTAGATGACTCCGCCTGTGTTTCTCTGAGGCTGCAGTCCTGTCTGCCCGGAGAAGAGAGCGCCCCGCTAGCTCCACTGCCGTATCTGGGATGTTGTTATCCAACCAGGTCTTGGTAACAGCTGTGGATCTTTGCAGAGATGATCTTCAGCTTCATCTCCTCCATTTTGTTGGCGAGTGACCTGGCATTTGTGAAGAAGAGACTGAGAATAGCTGGTCTGTTTGGGTTAGCTTGTAGCCTAGCCTGCTTTTGTTTACAATGCCTCCTCCGTCTCCTTGGCAACAGAGCAATCGTCAGAGCCTTGGTGGTCTGCTGAATTTCCATGCGGTAAAAAAATCCAGTGTCAGAGAGGCTTGCAGATGTACACTCTCCCCAGTCTCCAACAGTCCAGCCCCACTGCACACACCTGCTGCTGCCGGCGAAGATCACCAAAAACACACACAGAAAAAGAGAAGCCGGGAGCACCAACCCACTGCATGTACATGCGCTGCCATGGTTGCCAAACAAAATGGAGAACTTAACAAGGTGGATGCAACCAAGGAAGAACAGTACAGTACAGATTGAACCAGAAAAGACCAATGCCACCGGAACAGATGTGCAATTATCACAAATTTCCTTAATGGGGAATAAAAACCCCTCATCCAAAAGAATATCTGTGACCTAATGCTCTTAAAAATGTTTTTATAATTACAATTATGTTCTTGGGTATCATCTTGAGATCCACTTTAAGAGCAATTAGATAAGATGCTGTCTTGAAAAGATAATTCAAAGCTTATGAAGTGTATTTGACAAAAACAAAAACTAGTACAAAGTTCAATGAGTGCTTGAATCTGGAACCTATGCAGCCATTCACCAAAAATAACAGAGCCAGTCATGAATTTTAACAGACCAAAATGAGAAACGTACTGATATCTCCTTCCCCATGCCAGTTTGGGCGAGGTTGGGCTTCATCCCGCTGCCAATCTGCCATATGATCACCTCTGCTGGCTGACTCTTGTAAGGCCACTCACGTGCGTGTAACTCATACCAGATGGTGCTGTGAAGACAGGAAACAGAGCGGGTCAGTGCTATGGACTGGTCAAAAGTAGAATACCACTGTCAAAACACAACTTTGGAGAGTTCATGTCCGGGCCAGTGCTGATATGCAAGATTTCAGAACCAACAGCTATAAAACATCAAACTTAAAGTTCTGATCAGGTCTCAGATTACCGTACACCTGCAAATACTTACATGCTGAAGACTAATTTCATATATTCAAGTTTTAAAGACTAATTATATCCAGAAGTTAAAGAACTAACACATTTTTGATTACTGCTCAAGCAAAAATAGCATACAGCTCCCTTACTGTGCAGATTATGGCTTGTTTTCATTCTCCTCCTGCGCATCAAGTTTGAGTAGAATAAAAATAGATCTTTGTCAGGAGTAGAGGGAAAAAAATGACAGCTGATTGTTGATGAATATGTAAAACAGCCATGGGGGTCACCTCTGGGTAACACAAAGGCTAACAAAGCAGCTGGGCGTTGTGTGGCTGCACTCTCCTTTTCTTTAGAATGATACAGCGACAAAATCTCCATATGGGGGACCATCTGAAAATGCAATTGTGCTATAGGAGTCAGCAGAGCAGGGTCCAGTGCCTACAAATGCATCACTGACGACTGCAGAGGAAGGACAGGAGCCGTCGGTGTTTTAATCAACTTAGGACCATTTTAAAAAGACGATATGGGTCAAGATGAGCCCGATGCACATATTTTTGACAAAAGACATTTAAGTTAAGCTGATGCTTGTTACTTTATAGGTAGCTTTGCAAGAAGTTATTAATATTATGACCACCTAAATGCAAGATAGTGAGGTACTGAAGCCAATCCCATAGATCCATAGATGTATTTCTTCTACCACCTTTGGGTGTTATGTGTAAAGTTTAACTTAAAATACACCATTTTGCAGAGAGTTATATGAAAGGACAGTAATCACTCTTATGTTTATATGTATCAGCAGCTTATCTTTTTTAAATTTAGATTTTTGGACAATTCAATCTATGAAATCACTTAGATATAATGTGTTAATTTTTTTTATGTGAATGTACTTACCTTGTTTCAGGTCTAAAGGTCTATACTAACCTGCTGATGACATATTTACTGTACATTAACAATTGTGGTATCCATCGTCTCATGTTATTCTTATTTCTTCAAGAAACTTAAGATTTCCCAAAATGAAGAACTTGTTCTGGCTCACCTTCAGCTGATCATTTTTGTGCATCTGCAGTCTCTATGAGCTCAGAGATTCTCTTTTGTCAATCATTTGCCCAGACAAAGACTTGAACGCTTGGATTTTCCATTAGAATTTAGGGCTTTTTGCCTTCTTGCACCTCAGAGCTGTGGCAGGAGTGCAGTGATCCTCTTAAAGTATACCAACATATCTTCAAAGTTGTCCACTGTGTGTTTGCATCTTTGTTTTCTGCACTCACAAGTCTTTACATAAGTAAAAGTAGAAATACTCTACCTAAAAAATAAAAATATTCCAATACAAGTAAAAGTCTTTAATCAAAAAATATTAATTGGCTTCATTTTGCCACAAATAAGCAAAAGGGAAGAATTTAAGATGCTGAACTATTAATAAAGTAATTATTTCTACATCGCTACCAAATGACACAACACATAAAACTCCATCACCTCCTGTGCAGCTGAGACTTTCACCTGGTAAACACTCTACCAGACACCAGATGTTTGGGAGCCCAGATGTAAAAGCATCCAGGAGATGAAAATTAGCAGAGGTTCAATCAGAGACACTGCTTCATTTGCAAATCTTTCTCCTTTACTCTTTGCGTCTCCCCTCCTGCCTGATCCATTAGTTGACGTCTCTTGGCTCCTCAACATTCACACATTTTACCCTCTTCCTGCAATTATCCAATCAGTTTAAAGGTAACTCTCTCTTGGTTTGAGCAAGTAAGTAAGCTCAGGAACTGTTTCTCACACCCACGCGGGGAAACCGAAAGCAAATCAGCGTGCTCTTTATCTGCTCCAATCAACTTATGTCTTCCACCTGCGAGTGCTTATTTGTGCAATGTTTCCTCCTTTACCACCATCATAGCCAAGGGTCCGTTCATAAAGGATATATTTCACGGGTCTTCACTGTTCCTGAGAATATGAGATTTTCCCTTTTAATCAGGTAAATGCGAACAAGTGGGGTTTGTGTAAAAATCTGATCATTCTAAGCAATTTAGTTTAGAAAAAGTTAATCCCGCTCTCATTAAATGGATACGAGGTGGATATCTAAAGTCCGCCAACAACTGCAACTGTACTCTGAAATTCTGTATCTATAATGAGATCTGAAAACCTGCTAATGAGAGTTGCCTTTTTGTTGTGTGATGTTTTAGGACGACCGTCTGTAAAAGTAACTAAGGCTGCATTTAATTTAGACACATCTTTGGTGCCCTTAAAACTCGTCTTTCAGCAGTGGGCTGCAGTTGTCCCAACATGAGGCTCGGGTATTGTCTGGACAGGCAAACAAGAGGGCATCGAGTAAGAGCACACTTACCCAAAAGCAAAGACGTCCGATTGTTTGGAGAAGGGAAGTTTGTCCTCTTCCGTGTCTGGCGAGAGCTGCTGGATGATTTCAGGGGCCAGGTGACACAGCCAGCCGTTGGGGATTCTCAGTTTGTCTTCTCTCCGGCTGCGGGGTGAGAAAATGGGGGAAATGGAGGGTTTATCGATCTACTGTGTCATGCTGCCACGCCACCAAAAAACGTTACGTTGCTGCATCTTCATTACAGTACACTGTCATTGGTGCACGTTTGTGATAAGACAAATCAATGATGTTGCTTTTCAATTACCGCTTCACAGGTGTGGGCACTTCAAGACTTGCAGCTGTATCAATGACAAAATGTTGCAATTTCCAGCCCATTTCCGTAACATCATCCAAGTAGATTTTCTATTTGTGTTTAAACCATTACAATGTGTCTCTGTATGTACTGGAGGCTGTGTGATAAGGACAATCTAGAACTTTTATTGCACGTCACACTGCAAAATGGACCAAATAAAGTCTTGATCGCAATCTGTGTTGAACTTGACAATAGTAAAACATACAGTAGAAGAAGGAAAAGATGCATCTAAATATGTGTCAGTATTCCCCATGCATATGTCTAATACACAGACAAAGAATTAGGAGGATTGGCCTCAGTACTGGTCAGTGAAAAGACAGCTAATTGAAAGGTCAATGATTTGATGTAAATATGTGTTTTAGTTCATAGAAGTGGGTCATAGGAACAGTCCTAAATTTCGGACCATGGCAACTAACCAGGGTTACACAAATGAAGACAACGTGGTCACGGGTGAGCTTGAGATGTGCTGTTAGGCACATTTTTTACCTTTGAACAGAGCAGGGCAAGCAGTTTCCAGTCTTAAAGTATTAACTTAACTCTATCTTAAGGATAAGCTGAGATAATGCACTTCTTCATGAATTTATTCACATCATACATCAACTACAACTTTTTTTAACATCTGTAAAAATGTTGCCAATATTGCAAACAAAGGGTATGGTACCCCTCCTCATCCCCGTATAATCACCCACCACTTTACATAAGCTTGCTGAGCCTGCAGATGTAAGTGAGCTCTGACAGCTCGCTGTGCTGCTCTCACTGAACTGAAGTCTCCAAAAGGTTTTCACCACACAATAGTTTCTGTGAGGATGAATAAAATCTCTGCCTCATGAGGTCAACCTCAAGTGGATACAATACAACAATGTGATTTCTGCTCAGCTCAGCCATGACACGGTAAATGATTGAAAACAAACTATTTGGGGAGTGAAGTGAAGCAAATGTCAATTTACAGTGTTTTCATCATTATTGGTGATTCATTGTTTTCTTTGTATGACATTTATGTTCGTATTCTCTGTACTGTTAGCTTTAATTATCCAACATCCTAAGGAGCCTCCCTGATATCCTTGAGTCAGTGCCCTCGACAATAACGAAAGTAATCGTTCACTGCGGCACTAACGATACCACCCGCACCTCTGGAGCTAACAAAAGCTAACTTTACCCAACTATTTAATCTTCTTAACAGCTCGGGAAAATCTTCTTTTATCTCTGGCCCACTTCCCACGCTGGGTCGGGGCGACGCTCGTTCTAGCAGGATTCTCTATCTCCATACCTGGCTCCAATCTGCCTGCACAGCACACAACATTTGTTTTATCCACAACTTTGATTTGTTCTGGGAGCGTCCCTCTTTCTATCAGTGAGACGGTCCTCACCCGAACAAGCTGGGTTGTCGCATGCAAGCCTCCAAATTCCAGCATACTGTGAGACATGAACAGAACTGACTATCTATCGCACACACATGCTTTGGCCGTAGACTCAATTACTATTTCTCCACTTCCAACTCCATCCCATCTATCTAGTCTTGCTCACGCACCACACTGCAACTTCATCACCATGTCATCACTACAAAAGGCATGTGCATCTATCAAACCTCTGCCCCCTTTCCCGATCCTCACAGCCCACCACTAAGCTGTGTCACTTGAAATTGGCTTTGCTCAACACCTGCTCACTCACTAACAAAAGTCTCATCCTGAATGAATTCATAACTGACAATGACTTGGATTTCCTCTGCATTACTGAAACCTGGTAGAAACCTCTTGACTACTTCTCACTCAACCAGGCCCCACCCACCGGCTTCACTTACATGGACAAACCCCAACCTGAGGGGAGGGGAGGCGGTGTTGCAGCAAGTTACAGAAAGGACATTAAAACTTCCTCTATCTCCATCCCTGCTGCTCACTCCTTTGAACATCTCACCTTCAAATTCTATGGTCCCACTCCCCTGGTCACTGCTATTATCTACCGCCCTCCTAAACCAACCACTCTTTTCTCTCTGACTTCTCTGATTTCTTAACACAGTTATCTGCCATTTCACCTTACGTTCTTCTTCTGTGAGATTTCAACATTCACATCGACTCCAACTGCAAAACTACCACTGAATTCCTGGAACTTCTTCATTGTTTCAACTTCACCCAGCACAACTTTTCCACCCACAGCCGGAGTCACATTCTGGATCTGGTTTGCTCCACCGGGCTTACCAGCTGCAACTTTAACAAATCCGACGTTGCCAGTAAAATATCTGCCCTCCCCCCGCAAACAACAGCTTGAAAGACTTCGCAGGAATACTGGTTTAACTGTCCATCTACAAGCCTACACAGAGTAACTCCAGCTGTACAAGGATGCCCTCAACGCCACCCGGTCCTCCTACTACTCCCACCTCATACACTCTGGCTCCATCAACCCCAAGGCTCTGTTTTCTACAGTAAACAAACTCCTCAAGCACTGCAACAATACCTCCAACACGTTCACCATTGAAAAATGAACTCCTTTATTTCATTCTTCCAAATGAAAATTGACACCATCTACAACAACCTGTCCTCCCCCGCTGTCCCCACAGCCTTCAATCCCCCTCCCCCGTCTGCTCTTCCCTCCCTCACCACTCAGCCTCTGTCTCCCGTTTCACCAGCAGAGTTGCCCAAAATCATGACCGGCATGAAAACCTCCACATGTGTCCTAGATCCCATGCCGTCTCACCTCATCAAGGACTCTCTACCAGGCATCTCTACTAATTCATTTCTTTCTCAAGTCTTGCTCAGTCCACCGCTTAATCAAACTGGCTGCTGTCACCCCCATCCTCAAAAAGCCTGGACTAAACCCTGACCTCATGTCTAACTTTCGGTCCATCTCCGAACTCCCCTCTCTGTCCAAAATTCTGGAATGTATCGTTACCACACAACACACCTATGCTCAAATGACCTGTTCAAACCATTTAAATCTGGTTTCCGTTCCCAACACAGCATCAAAACAGCCCCCCTGATAGTCACCAATGACATCCTTCTCTCTGCAGACTCTGGTTACCTCACCATCCTCATCCTTCTGGACCTCACCTCTGCTTTTGACACCATCAACCACTCCAATCCCATAACTCGTCTTGAGTCATCCCTTTGCATCACTGACACTGCAATCTCTTGGCTCAAATCTTAACTCACAGACCGTCGACAGTTCATTCACATCAACCACTGCTTCTCCTCCACTGTTCCCCTGTCCCAAGGCGTCCCCCAAGGTTTGGTGCTCGGTCCTCTCCGATTCATACTTTATCTGCTTTCCCTTGGAAACATCATGCACTACCGCGGACTCCAATTCCACTGCTATGCCGATGATGTCCAGCTTTATATCTCTACTAAATCCACTTGATCTTCTCTCTCCAACTGCCTTGCTGATATCAAATCCTGGATGCAGAACAACTTCCTCCATCTCAACTGTGACAAATCTGGCCTCATCATCATTGGCCCCAAATCCCTCACCAAAAACACTTCCTTCTTCCACCTCAAGAACATTTCCTGAATTCGCCCTTCACTCTCCTTTTCTGCTTCCGAAACTCTCATTCACGCCTTCATCACCTCTAGAATTGATTATTGTAACAGCATCCTCTATGGCTCACCATCCAAACTTCTAAACAAATTTCAGTACATTCAAAACTCTGCTGCACGCCTCCTCACCCACACCCGCACTCGTGACCACATCACTCCTGTCCTCTAGAACCTCTACTGGCTCCCTGTTCCACAGCGCATCCAGTTTAAAATCCTCCTCCTCACTTTCAAAGCTCTCCACAACCAGCCCCCCCTACCTCACTGCCTTGCTCCATCACCACAACCCAACCTGCAGCCTCTCTCTGGAACCTAACCTTCGGACCCACCGCCCAGAACCATGCACCAAACTTGGGGAGACAGAGCCTTCTCTGCTTCCCCCTCCCTCTGGAACTCACTCGACAAACACATTTGTGACTGCACTGACCTTACATTATTCAAAAATAAAATACATTCAAAATGGCTTTTAAAGTTTAGCACATCCTAATGTGTTCTAATGGTTTTGTTTGCTTTGTATTGTTCTGTGATCTGATGTACAGTGTCTTTGAGTATCCAGAGAAGCACTTGTAAATAAAATGTATTATTATTATTATTATCAACATAAAAAAACAATAATAATAATAAAACACTGTTAAATTTCTCTGCTTATTCTTGAATTGGTTACTTTATTTCCCTTCTCTTGAATGCCTCTTTTTAACACTGTGTGTGTGTTCTTCAGTGAAGAGATGGGATTTCTTCCATGACAGTGCTTAAGATGTACAAAAGACGCAGTTTTTGAGTCAGACTTCAAGTGCAGTTCCATCTCTGTCTCATTACTCATAAACCTTGTTGTTTCCTGTCAACAAAAGAGCTTTCAGCCACCAGTAACAACCCCTGACAAGAGCAAATATGTATTTGAGCAGAAACTTACCACTTCCGTTTGCATTCCTAAAAATACTGTATATTCATAGGCTGCTAGCCCTTTGTTAGTTTGGTCATGTTTTTTTCATTTTGTGAAAAACTTCTGCTTTTTTATTTGTCATCCCTGCACCATGTGTGTCAATACTGTTATAACTCTGTCAGTGCGACTCTTGTAAATTCTCTGAAGTGTATTGAGCGTGATTACCTGCCAGCCTGCAGAACCCCAGATATGGTGAAGAGTCCAAAGTCTGTGATGACGACTTTGCCGTTGTCATAAAACACATTCTTGGACTTCATGTCTTTGTGTAAGATCCCCTTAGCATGGAGGTAGCCCATCCCCTGAGGACAGAGAGAGAGATGTGACTTCTTTAATATGAAGTGCACTGCAGAAGTGTTCCAGGGAATCAGTGTTGAGTCGTCTTTACCTTGACCATCTCTTGTGCGATCTGTCTGGTCTTGTTAACATCCAGAACAACCTTGGCATCCCGCACCACAGAATAAAGTGTCCTGCCTTTACACAAGCTTGGAGAGAGAAAAAAAGACAAGGACAAAATCTCAGTTTACTGCGTCGACTTATGTTATAATTTTGTTCACTTCAAAACATTTGACAAACGCCACAGGTCAGCACTGCAATCGCACTGTTCTTCTTTGTTCAAACAAGCAAAGAACATTTAGTGTTTGAATGTCTGCCCGCCCACTAACCACACTGCTCGGCTATTACAGTCATTTTCTGTCAGTCTAATGCAAGGTACATTTGTGTACTGATTTTCTCATTTCTCTCAAGTGCTTCTCAAGTTGACAGATCATCACAGTGATGTGTTGAGCCATGTGAGCATCTATTATAGCTCACAAAGAACTAAAATATTTGCACCTCTCTTGCATTGCTGTTCAGTGTTAACTATTGTGCAGCATGAAGCTGGGATTTAATATTATTTAAGGCTTTTCTCTTAGATAAATCAAACTTGGGACTATTTATTCATATCTTGCGCTGCACTTGAACTGCAACATAATATTGATTCTTCTGTTGTATTTTATTTCATTTTAGCTTCTTTTATCTTTGTCTTCTTTTACTTTAGTTCTTTAAAATCTTGAAAGGTGATACATGAATTAACTTCAGTTAGGTTTTTCATCACGATAGTTTTTCTTGCTAATGCTAATGCATGTCAGCACAATGGGAAAAAAGAAAAATACGCCTTTTTCTCACGCAAATGTGTCTGCATCTTACATATTTGTAGCAATTGTTTGACATGTTAAACCAGATCAAATAAGAACACACTGCTGAGCAATTCCTCATATCTCATATTTGTAATTATAACATGGTAGATGATATTTCTACAGTCTGTACAACAGGGAATGAACACGGAACAACAATGCCAATAATGACATCTTGACACATTCATTTTCTACTGATTGTGGATTGAGGAGTCAGACTAATTTGTCACTGTCTCTTGTGTGGGTTCTTGCTTCCCACCAATGTTCGAATACAAAATATTAGCACATTTTTAAGCAAATCGCTCCTGGATTCAGAGTAAAATTCTGGTGTGAGATCATCCATAATTAGAATACTCACACAATTTCAGTGTTTTAGCTTTTAAAATATAAATATCATGTGAATCATCATATCTTGCCTTCATCTGACCAGCCATCTGTTAACGTTCAGTTTGCTTTTACCACTTTTGACCAAACCCTGGTTTACCCTGAAGTTCACGTGTGAGGCTTAGTGCAGTTTGAGATATTGTTAGAGGATAAAATGTCATCATTCTGAACCGAAATGTGGGCCCACTCGGTGCCAGGGTGAAGCTATTACTCTGTTTCGTGGAGGTGGTGTCACATTTCTGGAGGGGTGCCTTCACAACGGCGTATTTATAGACAGCTCTATAACCACCCCCTGCTTCACACCTGAAGTCCTCAACCCCGACTGTGCCATGCAGGTGACCAACAAAGGACCTGAAGCCAACAGTTCATGCATATTCATTGCTAAAGTTGACCTGAGAGCCGCTGCATTTTTAGCAGCTCCCCTCCTCCAGGCTCTGTTTCGACACAAACATGAGGTTTACAGCTTAGGTGTAACTTCAGTGAACACCTTCATGTAAGCATTGCGCCTAAACCTCATGTTAAATAGGATGTGCTCAAGCCATACTAAGTACACAGATTCTGCTTTCATGGTGCTCGGCTGAGAAATCCAATGAGGCCACCTCAATGCACTGAAAATCACTTATGTCTTTGAAACTGAGTAATTCCGCCATATCCAGGGAGGAAAAAGCCACCCGAAGCGTCACAGATGACCCTATGTTCTGTATGCTGGGCGAAATCGACCCACAGTCAAGGTGACATATGAAACAATCGAAGAAAAAGAAACAATCAATATTTATGCTTCCACTAATGCAACCTGAAAACTCTCATCCTTAACAAACCAATAAACCACAAAATTTTACAGGTTTGTCATGTTACACTTTGGACTGCAGGAACATGATAATGTTTACACGTTTTAGTTTCCTTGGAAAAAAAAAAAGAAAAACTGTGTTAGAAGAGAAGAAGAGTGGCTTGGTATTGGTGGATAACAAAGCCACCTGTTGCACTGACATTTGCTATTGTTTTCAGCAATCAGCAGAGCAGATTTCTGAGGTGCAGCCAGCTCATCTGTCAGCTCCCCTGCACTCGTCACAATTTCAGCTGGCATCAACCGCAATCACACATCTCTGTCAATCAGTCAATTAGTCTGTAAATCCATTATTTAAAAAGATATTTAACAATGGCAGTGAATGTGATGGGGATAGAGCCATTCTTTTAACATCTAGTTTCCTGAAGCACTGAATTCAGAACAGTGAATTCAGCATTGAAATGGCTTGCGTGTTTTTTGTCTTTATTAATGAAAAATGGGGAAGAAACTTTTTTTTTTCTGTTGAACTAAAGCATAAAAGAGAAGAAACATCAGGGTTTACATTATTTCTTTTCTGTGAGACACCCCACTTTGTTCACAGACAGTGAGAGAGTTGAAAATATCTGAATAATTTCCTTTTGAACATTATTAGCTGCGCTAATTAACTGAACAAGAACATATTCCTTGTGAGCTCTTTGACAAGAACACAGCTCTGTCTGGCTTGTTACAAAATACTTGCCGCAAAAAATATGAACACTAATCCACAGAATAATTAAAGCTATTTACTATGAGAGAGATTTCATTCAAGTTCACGCCAACCCTGTGCTGTAGTCAGCTATACTGTAGCTGAGACAAATGTAGCAGGGGCTGTGGGTGTGGGTGGTTCATCCATTCAACAGCAGCTGCCTGTTCTAATCATAACCTCTGCACGCTTCATTGTCAGCCACTCTAAACTCACTGTATCAGAGGGGCGCAGACCTGTGGCTGATCTAAGTCCCAGGGGATGAAGCCAAACTGCTGAACCACAGAGCACAGATCTCATGTTTTCTGCCCCTTCTCAACATACTGAAGACCAAATTTCATTGGGGAAATGTTTGGTTTTTTACACTGAAAAAGTATCAATTCAACAAGCATAAATATTTTCCATTCTTTTGGTAAATGCATAATTGTCTGTGTGGAGTTTAATAGTAATAGTAATAGTGATTGCCTCCAGACTGGAACACTGTTGCAAGATTTATAAACACTTTAAATCTAATGCACATTTGCACATAATTTTATTCAAATGTAGATTCATTTACCTTCTTCACCTTTCAAAATGTGATACATTTCAAGAGCTGCTGTCAATTATACTGTCAAGAGGGCCTAAGGACAGAGGGTGTCACAACTGTACAGGCAAACAATGTTTTGTTATTTTGGGCTTCAAATAAATACATTTGAAATGTGAATTTGAAGATAGTGAAATCGTAAGCACACTTCCTTATAGAGAAGCAAAGTGAAAATATCTAAATATCATATGTAGTATAATAAATCTAATAACACTATTATATTTGTAGAGAACTATATCTCCATATCTGCTAATAAATTCCTGAATACATTTGCCCCTTACAGTGGACAGATTCCACATTTTCCTCTGCATACATATATGAATGTCATGTGTAAGTCCTGAAATACAATAGGATGTTTTTTTAAAACTTACATTATATTGCCTTTCAAAACTACCTTAAACTAAACTATGTTTTCATGGTAATATTTGCTTATATGACCTTCTTCATATTTTATTTGCACCTGTGTTGTTTTATGTGCACTACGCAGCAGATGCATCAAAACTAAAGCTGTGCCCCAGTTCCATACTACAGCCTTGGAGTATGTAGCATGTTCATACTTGAACACTTAAAGTATCCTGAAAAGGTAAACCGGAGTATTCTCAGAAAGTCAGTATGCATACTAAAATACACTTGTTACACTGTTGGTCATGGAACCATTGACAATGCTATTAACAAGGAAAACGGAGGCTTATGTAAAAAAATAACCTACACTGCAAATGAAGGTAAGATAGTGTTAAATCCTCAGAAACAGATTGAGATGTGTCTTTGATAAGTTTAACTGTGGTAATGTATAATAACTAAAGCTTTATAAATCAAGTGAGGCAGAATACTGTTTTGGGGCTGTAACATTATTTCTGGACATTATTTCTGAACTGCATGAGATATGACAACACATCACAATTGAATTTCCAGCACCTGTAGAGATGATTTCCAGGCACAATCTATTATTGATGTCTTTATCCTTACCTGGTGATGATGGCCAGATGCGGTGGGCTCATGCAGGCCCCCATAAACAGCACCACATTCTCGTGGCGAGTGTTACGGTAGGCCATCACCTCGCGCTTGAAGGCCTTGAGCTGGTCCTCGTTGTCACGCTCAATATCGATCAGGCGGATGGCCACCTCGCCATGCCAGCGTCCGTGGAAAACTTTGCCGAAGCGCCCCTTGCCGATCATCTCCCCGATCTCCAGCTGCTCGAACGGGATGTCCCACTCCTGCAGGAAGATGCTCGTCTGGCTGGCCTTACGTGGGAAGTTGCGAGCCGACAGAAGCGACAGGTTCATCTCCTCAAACTCATCGCCGGAGTCCTCATCGTTGCCCTCCTCGTTCTGTGATGAGGATTCAATCATCAGGACTGAACTGTTCTTTGGTGGCTGTAGACCCACATTTAGCAAATTTGCAAGTATCGCGACTAAAACGCTCTCATACAACACAACGAGGTGGTGTTAAAATATTTTTCCAAGATGTCAAATGCTTGTATTCTGATAAATGCCATTCAGCAGCTAGGGGACTGCGACCTGTTAAAACCAAAGCAAGTAGGAGTTTCAGAAGCAGGATGCGTGCCGAATTGTTTATCTGCTGACTGCAATGCATTTTTGTATCATATCATTTTTGTACAATGCTACATATCCAGTGATGTTTAGATCAGTTCAGTAGTTTGGTCTTCATGAAGAAAATTCTTCATTCTCTTTCAAAGCTGAAACCATGGCCATGTGACTGTTTGAAATCCTTCATATGTTCTGACACACACAGAGAGTGAAAAATGACCACACTACACATTGTGGAATAGCTATGAAATAGCATATATTTTTTCTCGGGGAGGCTGATTTTGAAATACAGACTGCTGTTTAGGCCATTACCAATAAAAAAAAACACTCAGAGTTATGAAAAGGGAAAACAGCCAGTGGGTGATTTATTCTGATTTGATTTTAAATGTAATGTACCGCAGGAGTGAAAATGACCTATTCAAAGATGCTTGCTGGAATATTATTCAAGGCAATCTGCATCACATCTTCTCAGAATATATCATTGTTACTGGAACAACGATGACGATCAGTGGAGGGGTTGTTTTTTTTTGTCCTTCTTACGACTTTCGATGCATAACTTACCTGGAGGCTCTTTAGAGAGTCGAGCCAAATTATGCTAAACGAGAGAACGCTGCAAATGACTGTGACAAGTGACGGTGGGAGTAATTGGTGTATTTTGTCTTCATTCGGATTCCCGAGCAACTTCACTCTGACACAAAAAGCTCACATTCATGTACATTCAAAAGCATCCCAAACGTCACACACAGGGATCAAAAGAACTCACGTCTGATGTAGGTTCGACTTCGATTTGCAGTAAAGGGTTGCCCTCATTCCTAAAAGCAAGAACAGATGGAGAGATACATTAATGAGATGTTAAAAAAGTAGGTCTCACATATGACTGATTAAGATTTGTGTTTTGTTTCTGTTTTCATGTATTCTTTTGTTTTGTCTCTATTAAACGTTTTGCCTCATTGATCCAGTTTTGGCTCTTTAATGACCTAATGAAGTGGTTCTCTCTAGCATCTTTAGTATCCTTACAATGTTGGAGTCTTGATTAAATACAGCTACAAAGTTAGATCACAAGATCTTTTTTTTTTCATATTCAAATTTGTAGCCTTCAACCCCAGTCAGTGGTGCTTCAAGTGACATCACCTGAGGCCATTTCACCAGATACCGTGTCTTTACGTCCCCCTGGAGCCGCTAAAACAGGCTTTATGCAACATTTTTTACAAATGCAGTAATCTCCTCCAAGACTTATGATCAGACTTTGATGTGTAAAATCTGTGGAGCTCCCCTTGATAGATTAACGTATATCATGTAAATATTTAATTACATATCTTTAAAAATAAATTTAATAACGTTCATTTTCATTTTGTGTGTATGTAATTGATGGTAGAGGCTGATCTTACCTGTACCTGTGATCAATTAGGGCAAGTCTATATGTGACCTTCACGACTTCCTTAAATGAACTGACTGCTCACTAATTGCACCACTGTGTAATAGATTTAAGAGAAGTGAGAACTTGCATCTGTAAGCGCTGCGGAAACTCTGGGGAACTGAACTGTTTGTCAGAGAGTTCAGCCAGACTTTTTAATCACAAGCTCATTTTCACACAGTGATGACGCTGCATGGCTGGATTTTGAAGCTGTCTGCTAGCCTGTTTTGTGAGAAGGTAACCTTTTCAGGATTTTCTTTTGTTGTTTTTACTAAGACACCGAAGACAAAAGAGGTCCTTTATTAGGGTCATTTTGATGACCATGTGCCATTTTCTGGCAAATGACGTCAGTGACTATTTCCTTCCTTTCCTTGGTTTACAGCAAGTTTATCTTCTTCTTATTTGTTGATTATTTTAACATCATATCTATATCTGTTGCCACATTTTTTTTTGGGACGGGGGGGGCATTTTCTTTGGTATTATTCTGCACAGTCAGTGTCTGTATACTGTTTTTATAAAAAGTGCTAAATCTTTTCATGATTAATTTGGAAAGACTTACTGGGCCACAGGCTTTTATAATGTAGATCTCCTGCAGCGGTCCACCGGAGCACAGGCGTACGCTCACACCGAGACAGATAAATGAATGAAATGTGCTAAAACAGGAAAAGGGCACTCCTTATTACGGGTACCATTTTCTGACCCCAATTTCTTTTTGTTCGTTTTATGAACTTTCAGGTGTATTTGCCCCCTGAGCACTTAATTTCTGACTCCGGCACGTAAACTTTCACCTGCACTGTGGGTAGCAGAGACAGGACGCAAATGAACCCACTTCTCCTTTTCAACCCATCCTCCTCCGTCCACATAACTGGCTGTGTAACACAAGCGTGTAACCTCTCACAACCTCTCTGTGGTATATTAACACTATTTCACAAAGCAATCCTGGACTCTGGGCAGAGACCACAGGTGAGGCACTGTATAAAATAATGTGACTCCTGTGGCGCCGAGGGCGCCTACCACCGGTTCGATATCTACACTAATGAGGGGTACCTGCCGGGTGTTGGGGTCTGAGACAGGCCCTCATTAACCCTGGGACAAGACCATTAAAGCCAAAGAAATCTGCCAGCTGCCACAGCAAGAGCATACAAAGATGTGGGAAAGGACGGACAATAGTATAATTAAATCAGAAGAATATAGGCTTCGTAAATGCGCTAATGTATTCACATTCGTCACGGTGAGAGTGAGAAAAGGAGAGACAGTAAAATGCTAAAATTGTCCATCTAGAGACATAGTAATGAGTGTTTTTTCATGTGCGTTTTCACACTTTTTTCAAGAGATGTCTTCATTATCTAATGTTTAGCCACATGTAGGTGCCTCGATTTAGAATCACTCTGCTATATTTCCTCAGCTCTTGAGAAGTCACAGAATAATGTAATGATTTTATTGACTTATCCAGTGAGGATCAAGAGGTTAGCTCATAGAGAGAGCAACTGGATTGCATCTTATTACCTATCTATTATTGTACCTTATTTTTTTCTCAGATATCCAAGAGTAAATATATGAATATAATGACTTCTTCCTAATTATTTCTAGTGCAACTTTTATATTCTGCCTTCTGTTTCATTGTTTTATTCTGTTCAAGTATATCTACATCTGTAAAAATAAAATCAATGTTATCCAGAGATTCAGTGACCAGAAGGAGCCCACCAACATCGCTTTAGGTAAGCGAACCACAGATATTCTCTTGTCATTCAACACAGTTCTCCCTGCCCTTCCGCTCTTTACCTTTTCATCAAGATGGAGCAGTCATTGATCAGTTTGAATTCAATAACCTGGTCATGAGATTCATTTAATATTTGTGAGACACACGTCTCAGATTCTGTGCCTCCGTCATCAAACTGTTTGGGGTATTGTGATCCTTTCTAGTGCTGCTCCACACGAACAAAGAAACACCATAACAAGTAGGGAAATCACAACTTTCTGTACTAGATTTAACTTTCACCATCAACCTGAAAACCAGCCTTCACTAGCCTTGGCCTGAAATGATGTATTAGTTTATAGGTTTCTTTCATTCCTGATTTTGAGGAGGTAAAATGTGGCTCTAAACAGATATCTTAATTATTATCAAGCTAAATGATTATATATTCCACTGTTGTACTAAGGAATTTAGATAAAGATTAAAGTGTGATTATTACAGTTCATTAGCGAACAACATGCATGAGTCATGCATGAGACTTTTACTGTTGAAATAACGACGCCAAAATCATTGTTTCACAGTGAGCTGCACAGATTTGCACACACATGTGGGGCTGGCTTTGACCATTTCGCTTTCTGTCTCACCCAATGAAATAGAAAATGTTTCATATAAATCTATTAATACACCCTATGTCTTCTATATCAAAAGGGCCACGTTGCTTTCACTGAATTTCCCTCCCATAGAGTTTCTCCTAAAGACCAACTGCCTACACAGCTGCAAGTTGTTTACAGTCAGCCCCAGTGTACATACAGAGACCAGCCAGCCTTGGCCCGATTGCCACTGCTGCTTTGCCAGTTTAATTCCTACGTGTATGTTCTTGCGCCTTGTGCAAAACCGGCAGTAAAGCTTTACTGTTCAATGGCTGAATATGAACACATAGAAAATAATCTTTATGCCACATCATAATGATTATGGTAATGAATGTTGCTTTACACCTCAAATAATCCTGTTCTATTCAAACACATATGGAGCCCAGTGTGATGCGTGCACGGCATTATTTGCAGTCTCCCATTTTCTTCCTATTCCTATTATTTCCAGACATTGCTTTACATGTGTTTTTTATCTCAAAGCTAGCAGCTGTCACAGGCATGTGAACATCAAACACATGTTGGGGGTCTTTTGTTATCGAAATACACCACTAGGATGTAATCCAACATGCCCTATACCTTAATTCAAAAACTCATGCCCTTTGCCTTCCCCTGTGTGGGGCCTTTAAAAGACCATGCTGATATTTTGAAAATGAAATTAAGAATGGCATTATTTGCTGTTGATTAAACCACTGCAATATATGGGTGCAGCCCATATTTCATCAGAATTGACCATCCGCCTATAGATGGAGATTCTCTTGCCCTGTTTCTTGTGATAGATTGAGATCCTAATCTAATTAACATCTGGGTCGAAAGGCATATCATCACTCCTCCTCCTCTTCCGGTTGTTTTCCCGTGACCACTGGCTTCCTCAAAGAGCAAGTGAAAATCCAGTTGGCATTGCAAGTGTAGCGTGAACTAAAGGTCATGCTAACATTAGTCTCTGACTATTCATCATGTCGGCCCTCGCATTGAAATTGTCACCCAAATATCTGTGCTCCAATAAGTCTGACTTGGCCTCTGACCAATAGCCACAAAGAGGAGAAGAGGCAGGAGGGGACATGGGAGTGTAGAGATCAGAGATAGATAAATGGAAGGAGACACAGGCCTGATGAGGATCAGAGGTACCTCCTTAATTTCCTTAAAGATATGGTTATGGTTATTGTGGACCTATAGTTTTATTGAATTATGTGTGTGACAGATTCTACCCACCCAGGTTCAGACAGGACAGGGTGCAGGATGACCTGTGGCGCTCTGCTCGGAGGGGCCTCTGGAGCAACATCTGGGGATATAAGAGTCATAAAATATCAAATCAATAAATTTTAACAAAGGTCCATTCAGCATTGCATTATTTTTAACATTATTTATAGTGTTGTCTGTGATTTAAGACAATGCAAGATAACAGCTATAGGTAGGTTAGATCAATCTCCATCTAAACCCAGAGCTTGGCCTGCAATTCTACTACTCAAACATTTTTGATTTCACAGACAGTACTAGATAAGGTGAAGAAAAGCTCAGTAGTTTTCCCCTCCTCACACACGTGCTGTAAATCCTCTGCCCCAAATACCATCTATGTCTGGCATATTATGAAGAAAAGAAGCTCAATACAGTGACCGTGTGAACCGAGACAAGGTAAACCTTCTCACAATATTTTAAATAATGTAAATAGTTACAATATAATTAAGGAGTGGCACAGCCTCATCATGGATAAAACATTCATCTTGTGTTACCTTGGTGTTATCAGTGATGCTGAGCTATAAATCAAAACTGACATCAAAGGTATTTACTGGCATCTAAAAATATACTCCCTTTTAGCTAAATCAATCTCTGGACCTCTGGCCGTCCAACACATCTTGGTTATTCCAACAAAGAAACTGCTGATAAACTGTTTGAACAAGACTAACCAACAACACCTCTAACAATTCTGATTATTAGTTTATGCAATTCAAACATTTTTACATAAATACTGACAGTTGTGGTTGGAGGTTGTGAGGGAAGTCTTTGGCATGACCAAATGAAACTAATGAATTTATCACACACTGTCATCACTAAGCTTTTTCAAAACACAACATTTCAGTTATACACATTTTTCAGGCCTGAAAAGAAATCACGAAATTATGATATAGTGTTTATAAATTGTGTATTTCATGCCTGACAAAGGTTCATGACTAAACTGTTCCATTTCTCAAAGCATTTGTATGACAGTATGCTGGAATTGAACGCTATATTTTACATGTAGAGAAAGACGCTTTTTTCTCACACAGATTACTATAACTCTTATCAGTATATATAGCAAGAATGTCATGAACAGACAGCTCAAGAGGGCATTACATGACTTAGCCATATCATTCTACTTAAAAAGGGGAATTTTAATCAAAGGGGCTCTTCCCATGCACATTTAGCTTTTCTCTCCATCACTACCAGCCATGACAGTTTCTCGTTGTTTGAGTAGTCTACAACTTAGCCTGGGAAGTTTCACCCCTGCATTAAGGGGTTACCCAACCATTGTTTTTAGCGGTTTATCATAACCAGTGAGGGGACAGGGAAAATCTTTGTTTTTCTTTTTAGCACCATGATTTCAAAGTGTCAGCCACACAAGTTTTAGGCAGCCCCCTGGAAGCAGATGGGATAGTACTCCAAGTATCATTGGAGTACTATCATTTAGTGAAAACAAAGTTGTAGATTTCTATAAGCAAAATATGTAAACGGTTCTGATACAGGAATGATTCTTTCCCATGGGCTTTGATCACTGTAAGCTCAGAAAATGCTGGCTGTACAATAGAAAACCCCTCACATTCTCCTAACCATACTGATGTGCTATATTTGCTTCTTGACATCATGTGTATGGAAATCCACCCATGTAGAAAATGTCCTCATGGTGGGAACAGTGGCATGCTCTGTGGAAAGGAGAGACTCGGAAATGTGACATCACTTTGCTGCACCTACGCCGTATGTGTCCCGAAAGCATGTACAAAAAGCTCATTTAATTTGATCACGCACAAAACATGGCATGTCGTATAATCACAGAAAAAGAAGAAGAAGAAGCGAAGGAGCAGGTTGAATTCTCTTTGGAAGCGCTCTTGTTCGACATGCGGGATGAGCGAGGTCAGCTGTTGTGTTGCATCTACCTCCAAAAGACATCAGAGGATTCGCTGCCACACTTGCTGCCTGTGTTGGCACACTCTGACAATTTGTGACACAAAGTGGGAGCCATAAAAAAAAAAGAAAAAAACATTCCCTTTGTGGCACGGTGCATTAGTAGTTGGCACCGTCGTCTCACAGCGAGAGGGACGCGGTTTTGTTTTCTGTGTGGCGCCTGCATGGATGTTTGCATGGATTTACTCCAAAGACCAGCAAGCCAGGAGGATTGGAGGCTCTAAATCGGCCAATGGTGTGAATCTGAGCCAGTCGCTCCTCCATGAACCCTGTGACAGGCTGACAGCTTTTGCAGGGTATTCCTACTTCCTTCCAGAAATGTACGCTCTGATACGCTCAAGCCCCTAGTGACACGAAAAATGTGGGAAGACAATAAATGAATACAATTTAAATCGTACTGTAATTTCCCCTGGGAGGCTTATGTAAATCTTTGCGTTTCTTTTCTAAATTAGAGCCAACATTTACAGTAAATGTAGTATAACGTGAATGTGGCATTAGTTCCACTTACGGCATAATGGTTTTAGATTGATGGGACTAACTCTAAGTGGTAGTGTTTGACCATGTTGTTATGCTGCTCATAAAGGTGGTGGATTTAATTTAGCTGAAAAATGGACAACAGGATCTGAACCTGGGTACCACACTGCGTGCTGTCTATTTATACAGGAATCCTGTCTCCCCAGATCTCAATTACACCTTATTCGGTCCCTCACACCACTTCAGGTTCTCTTGGCTGTAATAACCTGCCAAATGAGCAAAGACTGTTCCACACTGGTGTGGGCAAAAGCAAAGAGTCTGGGCATTGACAAATCATTAGGGGGCCCAAATGAGACAAGCAATGAGTGGGTGTGGGGACCAAGCGTCTTAAAGCAGGCCAAGGTGAGCAGAATAAAATCACCACCGACATCAAAAGGGCCCTCCTCCTCCTCCTCCTTACTTTTTCTGGGCTATCTGCAGTGCATTGTGGGTAATGATCAATTATGAGGTACTCACCTGGGAAGATGAACTGCTGTTTGTATTTGAAATAACTGGAGGCTGCAAAAGGAGACAAAATGAGAGCAGAAGTTTGATCTGAAGTCATGTGGACTTTTCTTTTGTTGGTTAGCACATCTGTTGTTTTTCTTACTTGTACTTTGAATAATCATGTTTTGGTTTTGGAACCACAGTTCTCATAATAATTTGGGGGATACAGGCAGAAAGTATAATCAGACTTAGCCATGGACAATACTTTCTTTTGGTAAGTTTATGGCCTATTTTTGCTAGAAACCATAACAAACGTTATTTGTACTTCCTGTTTATACTGTGACAACCCCCTTGAATATCTGAATCTATCAATACCTGTCAAGTTGAACTGTTTCTGTTGCCGCGCTGACTGTGGGGAGGGATGTAGAGGCGAGGGGGGTGTGGCGCTGCTGGGCAGGGGAGGGGCCGGGGAGGACGGGGTGGAGGAGGTGGTGGATGAGGGATTACTGCTGGAGTCCGGCTGGTACGGGACTGGGATGTGATCCTGAGAGGAGAGTCAGAAAAGCGACAAGTCAACAGAAGCGTCACTTAAACTTCCCGTATGGTGATTTTGCCAGTTTTAGTCTGTTAATCACAAAATGCTGGAACGCTTTATTGTTGGCCCCTTTCTGAATCATACCACAAATTTCTAGATTGATTTTCTCCCTTCCAGGCAGCACTTGGTTTTCATTAATTTCAGTACAATAAGAAAATCAACTTGCAGAGACTTGAAACTTGCTCAATAGAGGTTATTCATCACAATAAGCAGTACGCTGCCTTTACTTTTTTTAAACAGAGTTTTGTTATCACTGTGTCGGGCTGCAGTTGTGAGCAGGGAGCATTTTTAAAACTCCCCTAAGTGGTGCATTCAAGAATGCTCCAACATCCACAAAATGTACAAAAAATGAAGCAGGAAAATTACTTTATTTGTGTACTCTCATCATATTCTAAACAGTCCTTCACCTATCATTATAGTCAGATCCAGACTGAACCAGACTCTAGGTCCAGTCCAGTGAGCTACTCTATCATCTGCTCTAGTCACATGTGTACGTTTCTTTAACTTTTTAAAGATTTTCTTAATTTTTCAGATCCAAATCCCAGCCACAGTCTAGACTCTCTCCACTTTCAATTCAAATAATAAAAGCTAAAAAGAACAATTTCATAATGGAGTCTAATCAACAAGTTTTCAGTAGTAACGCCAAATAATTATTATTTCACTTAGTCTCTCCTGATCACACAGAAAAGCACTTTATTAATTACACAGTCTGAGAATTTAATCCAAAAGATAAACAGTATTTTGGTGATAAAAAGATTTCCTTCTGTTCAGCAGCCAAGTCTTAAATCTCAGTGAATCCTTGAATGCACCAACAGTTTGAGATTTCAAAATTATCCCAACGCTTAACTGCGATGTGACAAAAACATAAAGACAACAAAAAAGAAATAAGCAGAAAACTTGCAACTTGATGGATTATCTTCTTAAAACTAGTTTCAAGTCTCTGCAAAGCGATGGTCTGTAACTCACTGACATGAATGGAAATCAGTGGCAGCCCTGAAGGTAGAAAATCAATCAGAAGGCTTAGGAAGGCTCTGAAATGATTGAAATTGTATGCAATTTGTAATGAATAAGCTAAAACCAACGTACAGCCACAGATATGGTCCTTTATAATTTGATCTTATCTAACCATATGAAAACCGCCTCATCATCACTTCACAGGAAGTGATAAATTATTTGACCGCAAGAAGGAAGACAAACTGGTATCAACCTATTCATGGCTGTTTTTTGTTCTTATTCACGATATCCATATTCATATTTTCATCCTTATATTCACCAGGTTGGTTCACATCAAAGTTTGTAGTTAATTGATGTCACTGTAGATGATTTTTTTGGTTTTTGATATATACATTATGAAAGCTTTCACATTTCCTGCGCTATAACACTAGGTAACTATACCTTTCCATATATATCCTGCAACATCTGAATTTCAAGTAACAACCTTGAGAACGAAGATGCGCTGTTTCATGTTGTGTTCTGATGCTGTATTTTGTGTCACACACTAGTAAACACCTACGCCATCTTCATTTATCTCCAAATGAAGACAGCTAATAAAAAAACTATTACAAAACATTATATTCTGACGTTGTTACAATATATGATATGATGTTCAGTGTAAACCAAATATCAGACATATTTCTACATGATGTGGGTGTGTGTTACCTGTATTTTCATAGGACAACAAAGGACCACACAGGGAGTAGTGGATTTGTGAAGGTCTTATTCCTATGTGTTTGCACTTTCATCACTCGCGTTTGGTTCACAAGATTTCCACCGTTGTGTTGCCACCATGGAAACCTTGTGATAAACTTTTTTCCTCTGGAACTGAGAAATAGTTTGATGCGCTGGCTGCAAAATATTCAATGTATGAAAACAAATCCATCTGTGCAAACATCAATACCGCTGAAGATATTTTCGTACGGTTTCGTGGTCCCCTGAGAAAGACACAATGACTCATAGCCATTCTCCAACCCCTAAAAATGGAAGAAATGTGATATGTAGGACAGGTTCCGCACAGATTGGTTTAATTTTTTACACTTACCTTGTTGATTTTGTTGGTTTTGGGGAGCGTCTGGCTGATGTGCAGGTCTGTGTACCTGAGCGGGTTGTTGATGTCACATGGCACTGATTCGGTCCGTACCAGACGAGCTACTACAGCAAAAAAAAAAAAATGCAGAGGAACAATGAGACACTGTGGGAGACTGAAACAACACTCGCCTAATAGGTTCAGGAAAATTAAGAGAAACTCTTTATCAGGCCACGTTTCTAATGTGAAAAATGAGCAAACTGCCCTTTCTTAAACGCCATACATTTGTTATCGCATTCAGACACTTTAAGAAAAAAAAGGCTCCTTAAGCAAACTATGTCATTAAGAAACTGTCACTTCCTCCTGCTATAAAGCGAAGTAGAAAAAGTGTAATTAGTGTTCTTTACCTTGAGTTGTTCCTTGGTGGTCTTATTTCAGGGGAAGAGGAAGGTGGGAGGCAGAGAAAGGACAAAAGAATCTCAATTCTGATAGCAGATAATGGGATTTTTTTTTCCCAATGCTGTCTGTGTAAGTACAAACAGTGCATGAAGCAGTCACATTTGTCAAACCTAAGTGGCTTAATTAATCAGAAGATAACCTTCTATCTACCTAAACCAGCAGAGGCTCTTTCACTTTTCTTAAATGAGGACTCAAATGAAAAAAAAGTCTCTTCAGTAATTATAAGGACGCACATATATGAATAATCATGAGGAAAGAATACAGCATCAGTCTAGTTGTGGTCTCAAGCCCCTGATTGAACATTGACATTAGTACAGGCTGAGTTCAAAAGGCCAGTGTTGACCCTCAATTTGGGATAGTTTTAAAAAGCTTTCTTAAACCCAGTGATCTCATCATCTCATTACATTATTCACTGACAAAGTGAATAAGAAAGAAATAGTCATTACATGACTATTGTTATTCAGTTCTGTCAAAGGAGCTCAATCAGATATTCTGTATTCAACATGAGTTTAATTAAAAAACAAGACTTTTTTGTTTTAACCTGCATTTTGGAGTTATTTGTTGAGTCTTACTGACTCGATGGTGACTGTGCACGGCACTCCAGAAACCCACAACCAATTAAAAGTTATCAACACTGAAAAGTCCAACATACTCCTCTAACACAAAGGAGATAGCCATCAGTCCACCTATAACTCCATTCACACATAACACGTAATATAAAAAATGCTTATGGAAATGTAATGCAAAAAAAATACCTTTGAGGGATTCTCGTCCGCCTCGCTGTATGATCAGTAAATGGCAAGGTGGGGCTTCTTTGGTGCATTTGTTGTGGCACTTCAGCCTGAGTGCACAGGACAGGATATTTGATTAGTGTTTCTCTTACTGTTGTTATCATTGCAGTTTATTTACACAGTGGTGAAACCTATGCAGAGTGGGGGCACTGACATGTAACAAAACAGGCAAGACATGAAAATTGCTAATTCATTCAAGTGAGATTAAAACAAAAGGGTTCATAAATGTGTGTCACTTAGAAAAAACGTCCAAAAAAACAAATGAAATGAGAGCAAGAGTGAGATGATAAGATTAGGAAGATTCATTTCATAAAACAAAGGCAGAGATATTGTGAATATATAAGAAAGAACGCAAATCAAAAAACAGTATCGGTACCTACTTGCAGTTTTTACATTTCAGTCCAAACAACATTCCCTTTCCACATACGATGCATGTCTGGGACATCCAATACTTTGTGGAAAACCTGCAGGCAAAAGAAACACGAGCGAGAGAAGGACATTTAAAAAAGTCAGGACATCACTTTCAGCTTGTTGCACATTTATATGACGTGTAGGAGCTGTGGATTACCATGAAAACACTGCCGCTGACCTTTTGCCTTTCACAGCATTCTCTCATTCCGACAGACGGCTTTTTCCAAAGAGGGCCTCACATTCCACACGTAACCTTTTCTGCTAGGATAATAGATGCCTGGAGAAGCTACTTGTGTAGAAGTGTTTACCCGCCTAATCTCCCTCACCTGCTGATTTAATTTAGACCCATTTCATTTTCATCTTTCGGTAACCCTGAGCGAACGACCGTCTTACGCAGACGCTCTGCGGCACAGGGCAGAGGCCATCAGCTTTACATCAATACAACAATCAGTGGGAATAATGGGAGCTCAGAGGCCTGTGCCACTCTTAAAGGGTCCAACACAGTCACTTCTCAAACAAACGAATACACAATATGCTCCGCAGCAGCAACCAATTCCCTGCACAGGCTGACAGAGCAATTCAAACACGTATGCGAGTATTGGCTGTATTTACTTATGTGACGTCTGGGTGCCAGGAGTGCGGCTGGCTGCCTAATGGCAGGTGACTAATGTAGTTTGACAGAATCCAAATCTCTTTATTAGGCTCCTCCTTTGCCTCACTTGAGAGGCACGACTCAATCCAAGTCCTGACGGCTTTTTTAGTGGACTCTGCTGTCAAATATGAACGGTAATGTGACATTAAGGGCAGACTCTGCATAAAGAAATGTTCTTTTGGCACAATGGACGCACTGGGGTGCACTGTGTACCAGCTACACAAATGCACTTATCCTAACAGGCCAACAATGCGATCAAGGACACACGTTAGAAATATGCAAATTGGAACGTCATGGAGATTGTTGGGTGGAATGATGGCGTTTCTGTTAAAGCCTTAATCTTCAAATAATGACTCTATAAATTACATTTGCGCTCAGTTTGGCTGGATATGATGAGGCTTAGAGCTTCTCTATCCACCTCGCTGACTTTCAGCAGGCAAAACACCCACGTTCTGGAGGTTGCTGAGATCCCACAACTAATACGGTATTGTTTTACTATTTAGATCGCTAGCGTTTGGAGTCAAGCAGGGTGAGAGAGAACGAGAACGGCAGACAAAGCGAACTGAGATGAGTTATGCAAGAGGCCCCTTTTAATTGGACTGGTATTCTATAGTGGATGAGTGTATGCACATAGGCACACTCACCCACACTTTTTCCTTCAGGCCTACCTGTGTTTTATCGAGTTTCCCAGATCTCTTCGGGGAATCTGTGGGGACCAGCGAGGCACTGAGAGAGTGTCTGGGGAGGAAGAGACAAAAGGGTGTTATGTTTTTCACTTCACTTTAGTTCAATGGCACTGACAGAACGTCCTTCAGAATTGACTAAAGATCTTACATAAAAGATTCATTTAGCACATATGGCTTTTTGGGAAATGGACTGATGTTGGTGACATTTTGGTGTCACAATCAGCTTTTTATAGATGGATGGATGGATGGATGGATGGATGGATAGATAGATAGATAGATAGATAGATAGATAGATAGATAGATAGATA
>JAOXYL010000086.1:13920472-13950015 GCA_028564955.1 Terapon puta | reverse complement strand
AAGTTATAACAGAAGGACACATAACAGTCTGAGACTCAGAAATAAAAGATTAACAAACATAAAGAGGTAGACAGATTTTATACAGCCTAGTATCAATACACCTTTCTTCAGGGTGACATTGAAGTCTTTTTCAGTTTAGTCAGTTGGACTGAAGTCTGTCTGTGCATCACGTTGCCGAAGCTGTGAACTGAGCTCATCTATCATGAAGTCAGCCGCAGTAGATTTTCCTTTCCAAATCAAACTTTATATGAACCTGAGAGCCAAAAAGAATCTAGACTTTGACATTTGATTGACTTTACTTAAAGACTACGCAGGTGACGCACGACTTCCACAGAACTGTCATGTTAAATGTGGCAAGGCACCTCTCTGTCTCTGTAACAATGGTGGCATTAACGGCATTGTTTGAATGGCATGAGGTTGGTTTGTTTGGACAGCTGAGAACACAAAATATGAGACACTTGACAATGTAAGACTGGATTCCCCTTCCCAAGCATGTCAAGAATAATTCAAGAATAAGAATATAATCAAAATTAAAAATAGAAAATGTTTCTGTGACAGTTTTAAAACACTGATGTTAAAATTTCATACCAAGCAATAAGATTAGAATTAATGGCTAGAAAAGTTAATGATTTTTCATTAACTAATGGTTGTTATGTCAGTTATAAGCCATTAAATACAACTCCTTTTGGGTTGGACGACTGTGGGAAATCTCTTTAAGTGGTGAGTTATTAATAGGCAAACATTAATAAAGGGTATAAATAAGGGTAGTAATCAAGTCTGCAGCTGTAAAGGTTAATAAGTCATTTATAATGAAGGCAGATTTATTACTTTCCATTAAGCCAAACGAAAAGGGCTGAAAAGCATATCATTTATAATTATATTTGTTAATATTTTTTCCCCCCAAATGCTCTGTAGTGGTTGTTCAGAAGGTTTGAAGTCAAGTGTTATATCTATCTATCATTGAGTAGATATTAATTGTTAATTTTCTCTATGGCCCAAACATTACAAATGTGTAATTGTACTGATATTTTTAAACACACATGCACACTTTAGCAAGTCAGATGACATCAGTAAATTCACATGTAGCTGCAGTGATTTCTCATCCCAACATCCGCAATTTGTCATTCACCCATCTCTTTATTTGTCTGTCCTTGTGCATACGGTGTGTGATTATTCCAGGTCATGTTTCTGCCAACAAATATGCACTGCCGTGCCCCACATACCTGTTAGTCAAGGTCTACAACTATTCACAGCACTAAGTGATGACAATTCATCACTCCTTTCCTTGACACAACCTCCATTACTGCCCATCCCCTCCTCAGTCTAATGGCTTCCGCAGTCTGCCCATAATGCATTAGCCAATAAGGCTGCCAATGTGCAGCAACACACCACCTCCGGTCATTATCGCGCGGCCTGATTGTTCATTTGTTGCAGTTCCCAGCAGAGCTGTACTTAAGTATATCTTTAACAAAAAGAGTTAGTGTGGTAGGAAGGATCAGAAGTGTGGATGCAGTTTGGTATCGTGTCGAGGCAGATTTAAAATTGACACAACGAAGTTGAACATAAGGTGGGACAAACGTTGAATAGTGGATTAAATGACATGGGTAAGAGAAATACAAAAATGTAAGAATTGCTATATATTCCGTAGGCACATACAGCTTTGTGTTTTATAGATAATAAAGACAAAAAGGACTAATTACAGCCTGGCTCAGATTTCAACCCAAGGGAGAGCAGGATCGCATCCTTGGAATGAGACATTGCACAACTTCTACATAAGCAGAAATTAAAAAAATAAAAGTGATCAAAGGCAATGTCAGAGCTGGAACGTGAGCTGTTCTAAAAAAGAACAGTTCACTTACTTGCAGAAGGTGTTTCAGCATGGACAGGAGGTGTGGAAGGGATGAACGAGGGGAAGAAAAAGGATCGCAGGGATCGCTCAGTGTGGAGGGGCGAGCGCTGCGTGGGCAGATTCTCACAGCTGCCCACGCTGCTGTGGATCTTAAGGTTCAAGGGCTTGGTCTTCTTCTTGGCTCTGAAAGAAATGAGACAAGAAAAGAAAAACAACGAGAGTGACAAGTTAGGACTAATTTGGTAAATTGGAGTCTCAGTCTAACCGTATGTACAACATGACACTTGTTTATATGAAACAACAGAACTGTACAGATGTGCAAAAATAATGGTTACACTATGAACTTCGAAAAATATTTGAATATTTTTCCCAATTTCCCACTCTGAGATCCAACTTGTGCAAAGTTGGAAACTTGAAAGTTGGCCTCCATTCACTCCAACAGTCCTCTGTCTCTGTGGCACCGGAGAATCTTTTATTACAGATACTGTTGATCCCACCAGGTGACACCATGTTTCAAATGTGAAGTGTGGTTAAACCACAGCATCAACCCATCAGCACAGAGATTTTTTTGGTTTGAGTGGAACAACCACAGTGGCAAATGTATTGATGACGTCGTACAGAGGAAAACTGTATGGACACTCCCGAATCAGAAGCCCAAAGTTAAGAGAGAAGTCAACAACAGCTCAGGTGATTTGGAGGAGTACTGAAAGTCCAGGTGCTGACAGCAGCAAGAAGAGGCAATACAGTGACAAGGTTGAGTCAATATGTGGAGATCACTGAAATGAATCAACACGTTTAACAGTCCTGGATCAGATGGCATCTCTGGCTGCTCGAGTTGTATGAAGGTCAGCCAGTAAGACTGCACTGACATCTAACATATCACTACAGCAGGCTGCTTTCTTGGGGACAGCGACAATGATGGTCTCCTTGAAGCACGTGGGGACTCGTGCTTTAACAAGACCATCACTGTCCCTGTCCACAAGAAATAAAAAAACCCTAAATGCCTAAATGACTACCACTAGTAGCTCACCTCCACTATCGCGTATAGCTTGGAACACTTAATCCTTCACCACCTCCTCGCCCAGACTCACTGGATCCACTTCAGTTTTCCTACAGGCCCAACAAGTCACCCTCTCCCTCTCCCACCTGGACATGTGTGACTTCAGCTCAGCATTCAACACTGTTGTGCCATCCAAGCTCATCACAAAGCTCAGAGATCTTGGGCTCAACACTGCCCTCTGTGACTATTCAGTAATTATTTTAATTTCTACAGTTCCAAAGTTTTACCCTGTTCTGGTACCTCATTATGATGTCACTTTAGATCAAAGGCAACAATGCCGATGATGTCACCTGGTCAGATAGTGCAAAGCTCTGACATCACACCCTAACTCTAACAGCCCACTGGGATATTGTTTATCTGCACGTGGTGACACCATGTTTCAAACGTTGTCATTAAACCATGCCATCAAACCATCAGCCCAATGACAATGTTTCCGTGAAATAACCACATTTCATTGAAAAGTGAACTTGTGAGGCTTTGTTCTTATTTTGTTATTATTAAAAGTTTTGCTCTTAAGCCTTGTTGGCATTCACTTCACAAGAACATTTAAATGTAATTTAAAGATTGGTTATGTGGATAATTAATACCCCAAAATAATAGCAAGACGCATTCATATTGAATAAATGTCAGTTAATTATATTTAATGATTTGGACATTTTCTTATTTTATACATTTATACATTTTTCTCTAATATTGCATAACATTTTTCATTTTTTTTACACAGCATTCTTTTTAGCTACATTCAAATGAGGATATTTCATTCTTAAATATGTTCAATTAATAACCCTGAATCTGACTTAAAGCTATGAAACTACATGAGTATAGCAAATATCATATTTGTTATGTATATGTCTACCCAACTTGGACTTTTCAGGTTTATTTATTAAATTAGATCATTTTACTGATACCTACAGACTACACCCCTTCATTACTTCTTCATCATTGAATAACATTTGAAATTATGCAAATCTTTGGTAATATCATTTTATCATTTTAGCTTTTTATCTCTTGCCATCATCAGGTCAAACTTTTTCCAAGACTTCCTTTCTCCTTGCTTTCTCACCAAAAACCTGTAAACTAATCTCAATCCCATCAGCTTCAGCTCTACTTTCCATTTAGTGCTGTAAACTAAGATGATGTCTTTCAGCAATTGCAATTATTTTTCTCTCCAGCTACGTGTATTGTAAACCCCACATCTGAATGTAACAAGTTCACACCAGCTCTTTGCCAGGTATGAAAAATTACTCTGGCAGAGACAGTGAGAAAGGTGCACCAAGGTCAGTGAATTAAATCCATTAATGTACATCCTCATAGACACTGAACAATGAGATTATCCCACTGGAGAGTTTATTTCTTTATTTAAAATTTTGTCCCTTTATCCAATACACTATATCATACTATAATATACTACTTGTAACTCCAAATGCACCAGATCATATTAGTTTTTTTCACTCTGGACCTCAACAGACTAACTACAAAATGACAACAAAGTTTTTGCGCAGATACAGAAACTATAGGTGTGGCAGCACACATTAAACCACAGTAAGCTTGATGTGCTGCTACAACATAATTATGGGATTAAGTGATTATGATACCTTTTGTAAAGTGGGGTGTTCATAAGCTGACAACAAAGCGATGGGCAACTGTCAGAACACAAAATGAGAAAAGTATGTAAAATGGACAGAAGATAACAGAAGGCAACACAAAGAAAGAGAAAAGTACTATCTTGTTATGTATTAGCAAGATTAGATTTTCAGTGATATATTCAATGTTTGTAGTGTTGCATCAGTGCTGTTGCTGACACATTTTTAAAATTCATCCATGAGTGCTAATATGCTGATGCTAAGTGAGTACAGTGCTGACCATAGTCACCATCTTAGTTTAATATGTTAGCTGTTAACATTTGCTAATTAGCACAAAGTAGAATAGAGGAAAATAGGAAGTATTGTCTTTGGTCATAATTGTATGTGATTAAATAAAACTGGTTGTGACACACGAGAAGTCCAAGGATCAAGTGATTACAAATTATTCTGAAGGAGACCCCAATATATTCAAAAGTGAGATTTCATTTGAAACCATAAATATCAACCCTATATATACCTGAAAAAGCTTTTAGACAACCAAAGTTTCTGCATTCATATTATGGATACCACAAGTCTGATCAAGTTCTTATATACTAATAATCTTCCTACAAGGTTTAAATGAAACATATTGTTCTTTCCCTGGCCACTGTTAGGCTCAACCTACATAGAGTGTTTGCCTTAAGCAAAACTTTCTTTTCTAACAAATTCGAATCAATAAATACATGCAGGGAATGTGTACTGTAGTCTTGCACAAGAATAGAGCCAGTAGTCTTGGCAGTATTTCAGAAAAGGACAGCCAGGTTTTCAGCTTGACAGCCATTCATTTTTGTGAGTATTACTCGTATCAACTTTAATGCATCTTAAAGAGATTATACCTGCTAAACCATCTGGGTAAGATCTTCAGTGTGAATTTGAAAGTTGAAATTTGAGGTTTATTGCACAACAGGAGTGATGGGATCAAGGTTTAAAGAATTGGCTCTTTGGACTGAGCTCAGAGGGGGTGTTACCACATAACATCTAACAACTGTGGTTACAGTCCTACTTTTCGGTCGAAGCGTGTAAATTACTTGAAAAACATCTTTTGAAATGAGTATTTCATGTCAAATCGCAAGTCACCAATAATTTCCCATAATCACTGGCTTCTGTTTGTCAGCCTGCTTCCTTCTGGTAGACCTGTCATTTCAGAAATGAGTTTTGGATAATTAAACTTTGAGTGCAATTTGTCTTTGTCAGCCTGTCATAAAATTTGTCCTTGTAAAACCTTTATGTATTTCAGTAGGATATCACCTCTAAGTACACAAATCCTCATGTTTCATGTGAAACTGTGAACCAAGTGAATAAAGTGCTATAACCCACATAGCTTGGTCTCATTATGATTTAAAAATACAGATACTTACAGGTTAGACTACTCTAATGGCTTTCTTATTTAATGAATATCTTTTGGGCTCAAAGGTGAGTCTTAATAAAACCAGAGGCCTGTACTACAAAGCGAGATAAGAAAATTATTCCACTATCTTTGAATTCATCCTCATTTTTATTTATATTCATTTTAATGATTTTCAATTTTCTTTTCTGGTTAGCTCAAAACAGGATCACTTTTTTAACCAGGGGGGCATCGAACAAACAATGAGTGTCAATAGCCTTTAAAGCATGCTGATAACCTGTGGTAACAGTAATACAGAAACACTAGAGCTCCATTAGGATCAGTTTTATTTCTCGTTACCTGCTCTGGTCAGTGATTTAATCCTACCCAGAGTGTGCCTGTGCGTAATGCCACATCTGTGGTAATTACAGCAAGCCTGTTTGTTCTCCTGGAAGAGCTGCTTTGCCTTCCATGTAATTACATTTTTCATCAGCTCAGTATGAATATTGACTTTTAGGTGGTAATGGAGTAAGTCAAGAATGTTTTTGCTAATCTGGAAAAGTACAGACACCAAAATATAGTAATTAATATTACTTTTATAGCATCAGCTCTTTCTCTCTCTTTTGGGTCCAAAAGTGTCTACATTTGTTTACACCTTAACTATTAAAGGAATACCAGCTACAAGTAGTTTGCATTTGCAATGGAACAGTCAATGTATTGAAAAGCATTTCTACATTCATCCCTCAGAAGAGGGATGAATGTAAAATGTTTTGAATGAATGTATTCATGATGGAAACTAAAGATAAAAATATCCTTAAAAAGTGTAATTCACCCTGAGATCAATAGCTATGTTTTATGTCAGTATATCACACCTTGACTGAGTTATGACTCTAAGAAGAATGATTTTGACTCGAAGGAGGTTTTAGTGTCTATTACGGACTGCTGTAATTTCTATTTTTAAGCAATAGCTAAAATATTGTCTGTAGTAATGAGTTGAAGGACATGACAGATATTTCATTCATTACCTTCCTGCTCAAGTTAATGTTGAACTTGCTTTTTGATACAAACTCTTGAGGCAAAAACATATGAAAATACATAGCTAGCCTTAGGTGTGCATGCATACAGAAATTCATGCAACAACACAAAAATACACGTTCCTCTAACCTGAGGGAACAACATTGAGTCCTTGGGCTTAGTTGATGTGATGACAACCCAGACTGAGTTCTCAAGTGGGGGAATAGCATCGGATTTGTACGTCTATAATCTGATTTGTAAACACAGATACATAAATAGGCTAAACCATCAAGGACAGGTCAGGACATCGGGAGGGGGCCAGAAGGAACAGGAAATACAGACTACGAAAGGAAAAGCTCTAGAGATGAACCAGAAAGAGTAAGCATGGGTAATAAAAAGAGCCAAATAAAAACCAGAACAGAAATAAAGAACGCAGGCAAAGCAGGCTGTATGCAAATGCAAAACAAAAAGACATTGGTGAATGTCCAGAGACAAACCTGAGCGTGACTGGGAGAAAAAGCAGGGTTTATCCATCAAAACAGACTTTAAAAAGTAAAAAACTTCAGTCTGAGTCCTGACATTTCATGAAAACTGTCATTCATTAAGTGTTCAATCCCACAGGAATTTTTCCTCCCACATCAGTCTCTTACTCCCTAGACTGAGTCACGCAATTAGACCTGTAAACCAGCCCAGCACTTCACTCCCATCTCCTGCAATAAGGAAGCTGCCTGCAGGTTATCACTTTTCCGTCATAGAGCTTTTGTCAGCTATTCCGATTAGCCCACTTTATGCCATTTGAATCTAAATTAAACCATTCATCTTCCTTTATGCATGCCTTTATCCTCTCCCCGAATGATTTGTAGATGTTCAGTGAGGGAAAAGTGAAAATGAATGTAGAGCGAAGGGAGAGGATTCCCAATTTTGGTTTTGAAAACGGCTCTCAGTGAAGTTGGGCAGGCGGAGGGGGAGACTGTGAACTCCACAGTTGTTAAAGCATCTATTCAGATACCTTTTTCTACTCGGTGTATAAAAAGTTCAAGGAGAGAGGAAAATACAAGATGAAGAAAAACAGAAGACGAAGGAGGTGGGTGACTTGTCAACTGTCAAGAGAAATCAGCGAAGGTCTGAATAGTAGAGTTGTCCTTTGATCTAATGTAGGATTTTACATCACGATTTCTCACAGATGGAAATCACTGCATGTTTGTGTCACATTTCAGGTAGCATTTTGAGTCTTTTATCCCCCCAGGGCTTCCATACTGTGTCAACAGGAACAGCAGAGTTTTTCTAACAGCATCACTCAAGCATTTCCACTTGACATATTGTAGTGATAAAATTACCCACTGTGTCATGCTTATTAGTGGCTGATTTGATGATTTCTTATTCATATTCTTTGTCCCTGTTTTCCTATTTTCTCTGGAGACATTTTGCATCTACTTTAAAGTGAGCGAAAGTGCAATCTAAAGTGAGCATAACATGAGTCTGCATTAACCAAGAGATCTAAAGTCTGTATGTTTGCAGATGATAGCTTATTTTTAATGCCAATGATATGTGAAGCTCCTGATTTGAATTTGTTGTCAGTTCTGTCAGATTGAATCAAGGAAATCCTGCAAAATGTTGTATGGGCGGAGTGCCAAAAAACTAAGCAGATTCATCATCAGGTATAATGTGTCAACACCAACATATCAATTTTGTCATACAAAACCCATGACTTTCCATTCCTTGTTTTTTTATCATGAAATGCATGAGGTGGGATCAAAGCTTTATTTCAAGTTTCTTAGATGGTTCAGAGGTTTGAAAGATGATATTCTGACTTCAAAATATGCAAGCAAGGAAAAATCCATCAAATATTCACCCACCCACTCCGTCCACATTTACTTCCTCCACACTTGCACAGACAGTAATTACAGAGACACCTTCAAGTAAAAATGCCATTTGATCAAGGACAGAGGGAGAGCATGGAAGAGCAGCAATCATTCAAATGATATATTTCCTTTAAGTTCTGGTATATCAAGGGGAGTTTTAAAAAGCAGGGTCATGAATATTGCACAGTTTTCTGCCTATCTAGCTGGCACTTGCTCACTATCCAACTGGCATAACTCAACAGTGACGCTGTAATACTACAAAACACTCAAGCTCTTTCTAATTAACACTTGGAGAATTACTTGCTGGATTCCATCAGTATACCTTCACTTTTTACCTCAGAAATATGCAGAGAGCTCTGCTGAGACCCATATGGCAAGAAAAGCACCCTGTTGCTTTTTATGCAAATGTAACTATGGCATAATATCACTGGCAGCCACTGCTCTTTGCTGCTTTAATAAAGTTGGTGGAAAATGAAATAAAGGTGGCTAGAATAATGATTACAACAGAGAATTACTGTGAGCCCTTTGAGCAGGCTGTCTTGCTTTCAGAAGTCTGCAGTATCAAGCCTGAGTTGAATAAAAGCTGGCAGCCTGCTACCCTGGGTAGGCTTTTTATTTTTCTTTCCTGAGGCAGTATAGTAAAGCCAAAGCCAAATTTAATCTAAGAGGAATATATTTTTTATTGCGCATTAAGTGCAACAAATCAAACATTCATCTTCATTAATCACAAAACTAAATTTATTTTCTAAACTTCAAAATCTTGAATTGAATATTTAGTCTGATATGGTTCACCTCGGACAATACTGCATGTGGCATGAATCAATATATGTAAAGCTTATTTAAACATACTGAAAAAATGACATTGTAGAAATTTAAGTCCTGCATGTATAGAATTAAGATAGCAAATAAGTTACTCTTCTGGTTTAAAACTTCAGAAAGTCACACAATCCAGGTGCAGTCTGTGCTTTGCATTTTCATGAGGTGGAGGCAGCAGCATGAACTGCTGTCTCTCACAGTCTACACTTTCATGCTACTGGGAAGCATAACATTTGGGAGTGCTGACATTGCTATCAGCAAGTCAGACAGAGTAAGAAACAAGAAGCCAAGCATTCAAACAAGTGGTAAATAAAATTCCAGTCTGAGCCATACTTATGTAGACGATAAAACTAAATTAATTGTGACATTATTCTCCACTGTTAGCATCCGTCAATGTTAAGAAATCAGCTAGTTCAATTCTGACTTACTATACTTCCTACATACACAAAATCTTTCATTTTTTGAAACTATTGTGATATTTAAAACTAAATATTAGCAATTACCTTGATGAATACCAAGAAGAAATATAGCCCAGACTTTGACATTAAGACTTTAGCTGTAATAAACCAGAATTTAACAACCAACAATATAGTTCATTTTAGTTTGAATCTGAATTTCGAAACAGAGCCAATCGAATGCTTACGAAAGACAAAGACAATGGTTGCATTAACACTCTCTTAAAGAGCATCTATCTAATAAATACTTTATACATTAAAGGAAACAGAGCCACACCAAAGTAGACGGCTTTAGATCACACTGCACAACTGCGCTGAAGGAGGTGGAAACAAATAAAAAGCATCATGTTACTTTGTTTATCAGATGAGCTGCATACAGATCTTGAAGAGTCTCAACCTCTGTATCAACAAATCATTCAAGCAAATATGAGACACTGCTGGGCTGCACTGCAGACGTCACTACTAAATATAACACCTGTTTGTTAAAGCACATGTGTCATGGACGCAGAGAAGGGCGTGCCTGTCAAATCACACCGTATGTGTAGGTGTGTGTGGGCGGCCACAGGTTTTTTGGTTGTCATTTGATGTGTCATCATGACGACATCTGCCGATCACCTGTTGAGATGGTCGATGATAAAAACACAGTGAAAAACTCTCTTTCCCTCATTTGTAATCTTCTCTTTGACTATCAGTGCCTCGCTCTGGGATATGGGTGGGTGTCACTGTGTCAAAGGAGGCAGAGCACTCTCAGTGGGGATGGGAATCGTGTGTGTGTGTGTGTGTGTGTGTGTGTGTTGTAGATTGAAAGCTGAACAAGATGCTGAAGAGACAGCAAGACACTCGGGGCAGATGAAAAGAAAGTGAAACACAGGATTTAAAAAGAGAGCAGGCCTGTGGGAGAATGGAGGAGAAAGACTGGGGGAGCTGATGACCAGATGAGAAGAGAGAACAATGGTTTGGGACCAAGAAGCAGGGACAGAGTTGAGACAGGTTGACAAGAAGGCGGACTGTGACATGTTGCCTTTTCACAAGTTTCTCAGTGCACATTAAATCTTCACAGCCTGTCTGGTTAAAATTGTTTTCATCCTACATGCAGTTACCATGTGAAGCCATGAGAATTGTATGACAATGTTATGGCAGGAAGTGTGGTTCATATTTCAGCTCTACAAGGTTTGTTGTGTACAGGCAAACCAAGTGCACAACAGCTGTTTTTTACAGTAATGAACTTCACTCATATTTCAATTATAGAATTAGTTAATTATGGTTTTATGTGAGTGATAAATTCTTTAAATGGCCAAACGTCAAACATTCACTGGTTCTAGGCTCTCAAGTTGGACAAAACAATCTGGAGGTCTAAAACCTTGAAATATCTCAACTGCTGAATGGTGCTGAAGCTAATTGGCAAATATTAACAGGATAACATGTTAAACCAAGGGGGTGGAAATTGACACTGTGAGCATGTTAGAGTGGTAGTGTTAGCTTTTGTGGACTGACAGATATTATTTCTGGCATTTAACAACTAAATGAGTCAATTTTAAAAATGGTTGCTAACTGCAGCTCCATTTTAAAATGTAACTAATATTCTAACCACCATTTAAAACTTTAAGTGAGTTTGAACTTTCATTTTGCTTCTGGCAAAGACATCTTACTGCAGATTTGACTTATAGCCATAGAGTAGGAAAAAAGAAAAGCTGAATAATATTGAACACTCTGAGTTGCCCCATGAAGCTAAGCTGGTGGTTGAGAGCAGCGGAACGTAAAATCAATTGGGGTCAAAGTATGGCCTCTGTAAAACACTTGGTACTTAGCATGCTGCTTTGTGAATAAGCATGAGATACTAAGAAAAGATCATTCGCCCTCTGTCTCTGCATTAATTCTTCTGCCACAAATTTAAACTTAATTTGCAAGCAACTCGCTACAGGCAGCATTCTTTTGGTGTATTCAGCTTAAAAACCTGAGTCAAGCATTTGAGCCGTGATCCTTGTTGACGGGCATGCTCAAAGGCCGAGGTTCAGACACTTGACTTGAGTTTCAAGCAGCATCCTGCATATCAAAAGAAAGTTGAGTAACTTGTAGACTTTCATTAGATTTATCTCATGTTAGGGGACATCAGGTTTCTTTCGCAAGACAGAAGTAATTTATTCTTCAATCTGTCACACAGGTGAATAAATAAATAAGACTATTTCCCACTGAGCTGTGTAATGTACAGTAAACTTACTTACTTAGTGTTAAAATGCTCCAACACTGGCAGTATTTACTGGTGTGTTGGACACTGTGTATCATATACAGTATGTGGATTTTGATGATGATGATTTTTTACGAGTTTTCTTCTGATGCAAGATTAATCCAATAACGTGTAATCTGTTATACAAATTAATGTAAATTCTTCTGAATTTGGCATAATAATGGTGAGTCTGCAATTGACCATAATATAGTATTAAAGACAACAAAGGAACACATGTTCTGACTGCAACATACCAGTTTGCAAGAATAAGAAACAGACGTGGGGACGAGAGAGAGAGACGTGTTGTCATGGAGATGCGAGAAAGCATCTATGGTTGTGACTCAGGTGTCAGTGTTAGACTTGCATTTGTGCATTGTTAGTTTTAATTAAGAAACAAAATTCAACGTTTTTTGTTGAAGATTTTCTGTCTGCACACCAATGATTTTCAGATATAAGCACTAGTGAGTGAGATCCACAACAAGACACGAGTGCGGATTCTTAAAACTCTTCAGTCTAGTGCCATTACTTCAGGCGCTACTGTTTCCTGCCAATACCGGTGCTGTAATTCAGGCATCTCCACCACCTGGTGATAATTTGTTGTTTGTAGAGATTCGGTGGCTTCATGAAAGAGTCTTTAACTGATAGCTCAGCTCAGGATAACAACACATCAATTCTTCAGTGCCGAAATGCTCTGAAAGCCCACAATCAGGAAATGTTGTGCAGATTAGTGATGAAATATTCTTGGCAGCCAACTTTTGGATGTTTGCCACTGATGGACTGGATTCAAAAACTATACTCATGCCTTTTGAAAATCCAAACGTACGTCTTTCTAAGTGTACCTCGTTTGATGCTGAATTGACTGGGATGAATAGGAATAAAGAACCATTCATCTTTGAGGCTTTAAAATCCAAACAGGTGTTCCAAGATCATTTGTCAGCCCCCCCCCTCCAAAAAATTTAGATTGTTTGTGCATTTCTTTCTTAATTAGCAGACACTGTGAGTTGTGAGGTGAGTTTTTCCCAGCGTGTTTTATTATTTTTTTAAACCACATGCTGAAGAGGAACATGAAGTTCCTTCTTCAGTGTGACCTGAATCACTGCTTGTTTGATTCAGGGATAAATGACTGAATAATGCTGAGAATTTGGTACTTCTTTAGTTTATGTGTTCACATTTAAATAATTGAGGAAATAAGAAAAGTAATTTCCTGACCGAAGAAACACATACTTCTGTCCTCCCTTTTTTTCAATTAGGACTATAGAGTTAAAATATCAGCATTGCTCATGATGTCAGCTTAAGTACGTTTGTATACATTTCTTATTTGTTTTTAATTTCTAATCCTATATGTGTAATAGTATATATTTGAAGGCACTAATGTATTATTGAGAGCATAACTGAATTTTATTGTGAATGTCGATGTAAATTTAAGAACATAAACATGTAAGTTGGATACTGACACCATGTCATGTTGAAAACTAAAATAAAGTCTTTTTGTACAAGAAACAAAATATAGTCTCGTCGTCTGTTTGTGTGTCTCAAATGTTGAGATTTTATCATGTTTTAGTCCCCTTCCCTTATCTGCTCCATGCACTCCAGTAGGTCTGTGTGTGCGTGTGTGTGTGTGTGTATTTTCCCCAACACTGAATTGAATGAGAATACATTTTCTCAATTCAGTCTAAATGAAACCATAGCTCAAACCTTAAACTGTCTAATCCAAGTATCTGGCCCACAGCCGTGCAGGTTAAGTGCTGGTTCTGAGGCACAGGCAGGGCTGTAAATGACGACGAGCCTCAAAAGAACGAGGGGGTCGTGGACAATATGGAACCTGGAGCAGATATAATCTGTCTTGACTGTAACATCAGAGAGAGACACTGAGATGAAAGCCTCCACTTGATGGTCTGAATGATGAACGGTGGTAATAACTCCTTTTATGGTTGTTGGACAGTGGAACAGTCGAACTGCATTGCTTAATAGATTGAAGGCAGCTGTCAATATGGCCTGTTTTTGTTTGTTTGGTCTCTGTCAGAGCGGTGACGTAGTTTAAACACTTCATATTTAGCGTTTGATCTTCCCGTAATACAGACTGAAATGAAACTTTAATGATCGTGCTGGGAAACTTCGGATCCACGTAATTCAATCAAACAGAAAATTAAATGCTTTGAGCACAGCGTTAAAGTTACAAATCCTTTCTGTGTGCAACTTGGACATTTCTTAGACATCCTTTTTTTTCATCTTAGAAAAGAATTGCACAACTTTTAAGGATAACTTCTAATCACCCACTCAAATCCTGTTAACCGCCCTACCCAGCTCCCACTTGTTCACAAATCACCACAGAAAAAAACCATCAGTCTAATAAATCCATTCTCCACCAGAAACTGTGGCATTTGGGCTCACCGCCACTCCTAAACACTCATATAAATTCATAATCATGACTCCAATTTCTGTGCCGCCGGTAGAGGCTGGGATGAGCGCTCATTACGGCCGATGGATGGGCGCATGGAGGGGAGGAGCGGCAGCGTCTGTCCGCTAAGGGCCTGGTGTTGACGTCCCCTCTCACCTGACTTGTCATTAATGGCAAAGGGGCCACAGCCCTGATTAACATGGATGAGCTTTAGTCCATAGAGAAAAGAAGATACACAGTCACATTCCACCTTAACCCACCACTAAAGCTGCTCCGTCCTCCTCCGTCTCTCGCACTCATACATTATCTTACTGCACTGACATACATGGCTGTGTGCAGTACACTTGACTACGCAGTGAATGTCCCACGCAGCAGAACACGTGGGACCGATAATCCTCCAGGGTCAGAGGTCGCTAATGTGACGACGTGTGTGTCCTGGGAAGATGTGGATCAGTATCTCTGCGGATCGTCTGGGGAGAGGCGACATCGATTTGACGCCGGCTGAATTTTCACAGAACATTCATGAGTTGTTTTTTTTTTCTTTCTTCTCAATGAAAGGCAATAAACGTGTCTCCACATTACAGATTGCTCCATGAAAAAAACTCCAGTAAAGAGTAACTCTAGTCCACCTACATTTAACTATGAGATGTTTTTTCTTTACTTTTGTACTGCAGTTGTACTGAAGCTAGGAGCACTTCATATTTCATATTATAGTTCATGCAAGTGTTTTTGAGACCTCTACATCATCAATTGTTTTTTTTTATCTGAGAAAGTGGATGCATACAATCAAAATGCCAGAAAGTACAAAATACCCCAAAAAATACAGAAAAATGAAGGTAGCACAAATTAGACAAATTAGTATTTTTAATATGCAAACAACACTCAAGCATTTTTTTTATTTTCTTGTAATTATTTCATGGTTCAGGCTTTACAGAGTTAATAGACTTTTAATGAGGCTTTACCAGATAAAGTGACAACCCTGAGAGTTAATGTTATGACCACCAGTTTAACTTTGTGTGAGAAAGTCTGTTTTGCTGTGGTACTCTGACACCCATGAACCTTTGCTGCCGTTATCGTGGAGAAAAAGCCAGCCAGGTATCGTTAAAGATTAAAAAAAAAAAAAAATTTGCTGATGCACTTGTGAACACTGCCATAGTTACTGAATTCATCCAGATTTTGAAACTCCCTGCCTCTGAAAATCTATTAAATACATGTTTTTTATATTCCATACCATGTTACTATGGTCTACAAGTAATGTATCTAAAACTGAATGCATCTTGGGCAGAGAGCCTGTGCTTTTTTCCTTTACTCTATAATCATATCTTTTACTGTATAGATCACAAGCATATGCATAAACATAGCTATAGCTATAGAAAGACAGCTAAATCATTTTAAAAATGTGGCTCATATTACATCATAATTGGAAAAAAATATCAATGTATTTCTGATGTGAGCAAAACATTAAAAGCCTTTTGTCTTTATCGAACAGGACAAATATATTTAGTCATATTCTAATGTGATTTTTTTTTTTACTTTGAATTAAAACATATAAAAATCTATTTGAAACTAACACGAGTCTCCAGTCTTGTGAAGGGGCTAACCCATGTGTTTACATTTGGCTCATAGATTGCATCCTAAAGCATGTACCCACTCACAGCTGCCCCTTAGCAAATCCTCTCTTGGTGATGTTCAACGCTTGATCTCACTCAACATCGGAACGACCTCATCGCAGTTTCCTTCACACCACAGAGAAAACTAAATCCAATAAAAAATGTATTTTCTGTCTGAAACGGTAGATGTTACGGATGACTGTAAAATAACACATTGACAGATTCTCAAAAGAGGTGCATCATGAGATGGGTGGAGAGAGAAAGAAAAGGAAACAGAGCGAGAAAGGGGAAAAGGAAAGGGGGGAGAAAAATATATGATGTGTACACCAGCTCAGTGAAAGCAAACAGCTAAATTAGTCATGGAATGGATGCAAATTTGCTTCCCCTGAGCGTTGCATGGCAGAATTACCCTGAGAGAAGCAGAGGGTGAATCATGCCAACCCCCGGCGCCATGTGATTTATTAGCAAACATCCAATTCAATAAGAAAGTGCTTAACATTCAAAAAGCTGTGAAAGTCTTATAAGGTGCCATTAACTATATGATATTACCATTTCCACTGGCGGGGGGAAGGCAAGACAAGAGACCGTGGAGAAACAAACACGCCCACTTTCCAGAACGATCTTGGTCTGACGTGCCAAGTGGGACTGTGACAGACTGAAAACTCACTTGGCCTTTTCCGCGCACGCATGTTACTACTCATTAACATAGACAACGAGGTTTATTAATTGACACTCCAGCCCAAAGAGCCTCTCCGCTTTGAAAAGGGCACAGAGCGAGAGAGAGGGAGAGAGAGAGATGTTGAGAAATAAAGACAGGGGAGGGAGGGATATAAAGAGGCCGCAACATAAGCAAAATGAAATGCAGCACTCCTGCTTAGAAATTAAAGTTTAAGTGGTGCTAGGTATCCGGCACACTTATATTTAAGTAAAATTGTTACCGTGTTGAAAATCTATCCTAGCCCTTGAAGAAATGTTCCACCCGCAGACACTTCTGTGCTCTTAGTGTTTTTTGTGTATATTCTCTCAACTCGCACTGACAATTTCACCCCTAAGTGTTTCATAATGAGAGGAGATGTAACACCACACAAAAAAATGACATTTAAATGCTGCATATTATTCTTGACTGATGCTGTTATAGAAACTCTTTATAGGAAATTTAGAACTGTAGTTTCACATTTACATTCAAGTTGCATGTGAATTTATTTCCTCTGCCTGAGCTCATGGTGCTTCAGACTCACCAATGGCTCAGGGGCTATTGGGGTATTAAAGCCTGAATGGTCAAGCACAGTAATCATGGCTGTCTCAATTTTTGTACATTTATACAAACAGCAGACTTGCGCTTTCTGTATTTAACTTCCCCAGTCACAGAAAGTTAGTAATATAAAGAGGGAGAGATTTTACTCTGCACGGTTTGGGCCTGAAATCTTATTGTTGTTACTACTAGTGGGACAAAATGTCTGCAGAGCTCATTAAATCTCACCATAAAATGACTATTCACTCTGCACATTTTAATATGGAAATGTATTTCTGTTTCAAATGTATTTGTCTATTTAAAAAGAAAAAGTAAAATATGGCAAACTTTCTTATTTTATAATTAATTTAAATCAAGTTAGAGTTGATTTGGGGCATTAAATGAGTTTGCTTCTTGTTTCTGTGCCCTGTTATACAATTTGCTAAACGCTGAAAGTAAACTAACTCAGGACTTGTTGCTACTTTGGAAACAGGCCTTCGCTGCCTTTCTTGTATTTACTTTATCTTCCAACACCCCTAAAAACACAACACTCAGTAAACTAAAGATCAAGAACAAGATGTTGACTTGTTTCAAGTGCAAAATTTGCAGCTTAACCTTTTATGTATATTGAGTAAATGAAAACCTCTGAATAGTTTTACAGATTTTGTTCATGTGCCGGGCCACATCTAATGATCAAATATACAATATAACTACTTTTCATTATTATTATTATTATTATTATTATTATTATTATTATTATTATTGTGTTTCAGCTAGATTTTTAATTCAGTTGTCTCAGCTCAATAGGACAACGGGATAGTCTTTGAAATAGAGATTAAAGGATATGATTAGCAAATCTCTTGAAATTGTCAAAGAAAGGGCACTGATTGATTTGCTCGTTGTGTGACTGTGGGAGCCGGGATGGTCTGTGTGTGATTCAGTGTTTGCAGGTGCTCAGCAGGGTGGGTGAAGATTGATTGACTGCGGAAATTGGTTCTCACATTTCAAAGTCAAATTAGTAAATGTGGGGAAACGATGGCATCATTGAGCAATTCTTCCTGACAAGATGTAAAATGCATTAATGAAAAAAAAGTTTTTTTTTTTTTTAAATAAATCATAGACATCATATGAGTCACACCTTTATGTATGTCTTTGGATTTCAAAATTGATTTTATACAGGATGTAATCAAGCATACCACTTAAAGTTAACAATGATTTGATGACATTTGCGCGGTGCCGCAGCATCTGCTTCAGTCATCACACCAGAACAAACGGTAGTATTGGCACTGTATTGATCCCATACAGCTGGGCTCTTTATCCCTGTGTGTGGTAAATCCCTTCAAGGAAAAAGGTTGATGGATACGAGATAGAAAACACATTTTTTGACCAGTGAGCAGAAGATTGTGATTTCTTATGTAGTTTGAAGAATAACTAAATGAAGAAAAGTCATAATTAAATTCACTGACAAGGAAACTGAAGACTCTGTATTGCAAATCGATAGCCAATCATCTTAAATGAGTCGTCTTTTTGGTTTCCTTCACTTGTTGTTTAAAAACTGAAGTTACACAGTAGACTAAAACTGATATGAAACAGTATTGAAAGCTGATCTGTGGTCACCTAGTGTATATGCATATTTACTGCAAGGGTACAGTGAATGACTCAGACTAATTTCAAACTAATTGCTTCCCTAAATTCCTCTAAACTTGGCAACATCTCAGACTCAGCATTTTTTCATGGTGGGTAAACAACTCATTAATTATAGGATGGGGAACATCTTTTGCTATTTTGCCGTCATCACAAACTGATACCCAAGGAACGGATGGGAACAAGAGGGGTGACTGAAACTCCTGTAGTAATTATTTTAACATACTTCAATGCATATTAGTAAAAGACAATGATTTTATCATGGCCAAATTTAGATGAAAATGTTAACTTGAAGTTAAAAAATAAAGATTTTGGACTTCTTTGATGGCTTAAACTGTTGACAGAAACTCACCATGTCACTTGCAAATGACTTCACATGCAACTAATTGGCAAGACTATGCTACTTGTTAAACACATGCCAGGATGTCTATTTTTACCTCACATCTATAAACCAAGAGCCTGAATCATTACCATAGGAACAAGAAAAATCTGCTCAGTATCTCCAAAGATCTGATGAAAATGTACATGTAATTTCAACATGTGACATTACACCCCACAGTGAGAAAATACACTCAATATCAGCAGCATCTACACTTTCCATTATCATCATGGGAAAAAACAAGATCCATTCAAGATATAATATGCTTTACATCATGTCTATATGTAATGTATGATTAATGTTTCCACAGCAGATCAAGATCTAGATCAGTTAAGACTCCTGTGTTAACCACGATGTTCAGAATTTCTTTGGTTTAGCTTTTACTGCTAAAAGCTTGATGCTTCTCAGTTGCTTGTTTTCTATCAGTGTCTTCCAAAACTATTTCATATATATCTTAATAAATATATCTGTTTCATGGGGGTAGGATGCAGCGTTTGTTGTGATTGATAAAAGAAACCAACACCAGCTGACAGTTTCATCCAACATTCAACAAGTAGCTTTCTGTCCAGGTCAGCCCGAAATGAATATATAAATGAATATATCTGCTTGTTACAAAATTGTGAGAAGGGTTGAGCATCTACTGTAGTGAACCAAACAGACCCAAATATCTCTGTCAGTAGACAGAAAACCACACACCAGGTTTAAAATACAATTGAATATATTTGGACTTGCACTTGACAGGTCGTGAGAAAAAAGACTCCAATTTCCCCACGCGGCGGAAAGTTTTCTTCCTTATGCATGGCGGCTTGCAAAATTGGAAGCTGTTTCATCTCGGGGTGAGATTATCTTGGATTCATAGATATTACTGAACACATTGGTAAGGAGGCAATTTGCTCATTATTTCTACGGATGGTTCACTGCAAGCTGAAAGGAAAACACATTATGAGACAGACAAACACATTAAACCAGGAAGCATAAAGCTATAAAGCAAAATATGAGAGTCCACACAGGCAGACCAGAGTATTTTCTGAGTTTTTACAATACAACCACCTGGAAACTATTTTCAGGATATGATGCATAACACCCATATACAGTATCTGTGCACTGGAAGATACATAAACTTGCATTTCAAAAGGTCCATTAAAATGTCGTGAAAGCACTTAATACCAACTTTGGAGGTAAAGCACAATGTAACTGCTCTTTATTAAAACATTTTTTTACATTGTACTACATGAAAAAATTGAATATTAACCTTATTTGAGATTCCAAATTGCTTTGATTATCAATTTACAATGTTTTCCCTCCTATTTTCATATTGTAGTTAATATAACATACCAAGAATAGAAGATTCTCTCTATCAGCTTATATTCATATGTCCATATACGCTGTGTGGTGCATCAACTGAATCATCTTTTATCTCAGAAGTTAATGAAAATACTTAAATGTTTCCAAGGCAAAAGGACAATGAGCAATTATTAAATTTCATTAAATAAAAACGTCACTTATCTATCAGTGCCAAAAACAAGAATGCCAATTCTTGCACATTCAGCTACGTAGTCTTTGTGCTGGATTATGCAGTGATAATGATATTAATGAGACATTAGGCCATATCTCATTAAGATAAAGGGAGAAAAATGTCTCTTGGGGTCAGAGGGTAATCCTTGGTTATTGTGTCCTGGCCACAGTGCCAGGCAATTAAGCAAGGAAAAATGAGGACCTAAGGAGCAGTGTGAGCTTATTAAAATCCTGAGCTTGGTAATAAGGGAAGTATGGACATTATGGAAGTAGCAGGGTATCGCAGAAAAGCCATTAAAGTGTGAAATAATATTTTGTGTGATATTTTAAATATTTTATGGGAAAAACAAGATGAGGAACAGCATTCCTGATCCAGGGTTTAAGAAAATATAAATATGAACTTCCAGGCTTTTAAGTTCAGGTATTTACTCTTCCATCAAGAAAAAAAGAAGTCAATTCCCAAACACTCACAGATATGAAACAAACAAGTACAAGTGCCCCGTGCCAGAACTGAACCACCGATTTGATGCTTGCCAGCACCATCCTCCAACCAATTATGATGTATTATGAGAGGTACTTGGCTATCAGAGAAGCCAGCAGATTTGCCCTGTCTCGATGAGTTGCAACATTTCCAGGCACACACAGGCCATTGATTAGAGAGGCTCAGCTCAAAGCCTGCAGTCTATCAGCGCTCAGGGACCGGTAATCAATTCTCTAATGCCGTTTGAGCCTATTCACTGCAGCTATGATCCACTCCTCACTGTACAGATACAGATACACCCGCCAGCGTGGGCGGTGTGGATGTAGCCCTGTCCACAACCAAGCACACACCAAATATAACCCAGATGGCCATCGTAAAAGCAGAGGACAACTCCCAAATATTAACTTACCAAGTGTAGCAATGATGGGGCACTGTCATCTAATGGCATTATCAAAATGAGTGCAGCTCTCCTGAGGCAGACTCTGGTTCCTGATTACCAGCAGTGGTGGACCCTGTTTGTGGCCAAATCTGATCAACATAGCACCAGACGCAGGCATGGCCGGTCAGGAACTCAGCCTCGAGGCCCCTTATCTCTACCGACAGGCCGTTGGTTCTTTATGGGCAATGATGTCCTCCAGGGAATTAATCAGATTGGGCTCTGGTGGAAGATTATGTTCGAGTAAAACTGCTGAAAGGAAAGGTGGGGTCCTGACTTCCCTTCTGTGCTACTTCCATCAGATGGAATTACGTTGTGAGACCTTGTAAAGATCAGGGAGAGGCAGGTCTGAATTCGCTTCAGGCTTGCTATCTGCTGAAATGTACTGACCAGTGATAACTTGGAGGAAGTTTAAACGACCTCATTTTCACAGTCAAGCAAATTTGTGTAATAAGAACCATGCTGCCTCAGTCTGAAATTACCGTTTAACTTTGCTCCCATCGTGCTCCTTTCAAGCAGACATTATGCAACTTCGCCAAACACTTTGACACAAAAGAAGTTTTCTGTAGACTTCCTTCTTCCCTTATTCCTCAATAAACCTGTCAATTGATTTGGGACTGAAAAACTTACATAGGCATCACGGTGTGGACTGCAAAGTAAACACAAAGCTCCGAGCTTGCCATAGCTGGTTGCCATTGAAAATCCAAATGAGTATAACACTTACTTTGGTGTCTGTGTGTCATCCAAGCGGTTCCCCAGCTGGAACTCGTGGGACTTGCTGCGGTGCAGTGCGGTGAAGCCCGGCAGCAGATGGATGAGCTTGCGACTTGGCGGCGGTGGCGTTCCTGGGGCCTTCACTTTGTTCCGTCGCCGCATGGGGGGAGTGCCAGGGGGGGTCATGGTGTTGACCACCAAGGGAGTCCGTGGAGGTGTGTGGCCAAAATGCCTCTGGCGGGGTGACGGGGGCAGGGAGCGATGACCAGTGTCCAGGGGAGGGAAGAGCCCTGCGGCAGGGCTGTCGACGGTCAGTCGATCGGCATATAAAGGGGGGGCCAGGGCCTGGGGGCTGTGGCACATGTGCTGGTTGTACTTGGACTGGACTTTAGGGCTTTGGGAGAGCTGGAACCGGATCCACTGACTCGCCTCTGGCTGGCACACAGGAGTGTTTTCTTTGCCCGACTCAGAGGTGGGCCACTGGATGGACCAGTCCTGCTTCGCCTGACTCCCTGTTGGAGGAAGACACAAAGACTTTTGATTTAATGTCAACATAAGAAACCCCTAGTGACATACACATTTGAGGGTTCACACTAATTAGAAAAAACAAATCTCCTGTGGTGGTATTCAGCAATGCAGACAGTTTGGGTTTAATTTGCCCAGGAGATGTTTGTCTATCCACTCTCTGCCCTGAAACCTACATACAAGAGAGGTAAATCAAATTGTGTTTATGTCGATCACAGATAGACAGAACACAGATAGAACAAAAATGAAACATCATCTTGTATAGAAACAATGCTCCAGTTAGTCTGAATAGTTCATAGACTTTTACTGAAGGACTAATTATGTGTTCTGTGTGTGTAAAAGCATGTTGCTCTTGAATTTAACACATTTTTCAGCACTGGGAGCACCCCAATTGTAGAAGTCTCAGGGGCAGATGTCTCAAAAGCAGGACAAATAGAACCAAAATTACCTGTACATCTAAATACCACTTCAGTATGAACGTGTTTTTTTCACTGGTTGAACCTTTTCCTCTTAATATAGCGTATCAATTTTAACTCAATTGGTTCTTGTTTTTCAAAAACATCCATTAGCCGTACTACTTGATTGCAGTATTAAGAGTAACTCTGGCAGCAAAGACATTTACAACCAGGAAATGTTCTCAATTTTTGGTAATGAAGAATTAACTTCACTGAACAACTAATATGTTAAATACGATAATAGAGGCGTTCAAATATGCTGATGTGGAGCAGATTAAGCATGAATGAATGAAGCAAGAGAGTGAGAGGAATGGCAGAGTGCAGCAAACTGAAAAGGGCAAAGCTGTATGAGTCATAAAACAAGGCAACTTCAACCGAAACTAAACTTTCTGTCGAATGAGAAAACAAAGAGCAGCAGAGGCAAAATAGTTGAAGGTGAGCAGCCGAAATTAGTGTTTTTGAGCTCAGAAGACGATACTTTACCTCCGTTACTGTGCAATTTATCCTCCTCAAGTTGTTCTTCAGAAAGAAACAAAAACAAAAAAAAGAATGTTTTTATTGATCTGACAGAGACATATCTGAAATAGTCTGCAATATTCTTTCCATCTGCAGTTATGCATAGCCAAAAGGCTATTCAGCAATGTAATGTTGCTAGAATTGATCCTGGACACATCTCAGCAGATTCATTATCCCATGCATGACTGAGTCTTCGCAAAATTGACCTTGCAGTCTTCAAAAACTGCTTTTGACCGCTGAAGCCAAATGTAATGCAAATATCTGTCAACAAGCCCACATGTTTTTCTTTTTTTATTTTGTGTCATTATTTTTCTTTCCCTGTGACACGTGTCTCTAAGGAACTATAAGCATCAAAAACACAAACTTCAAACACAATATCACCACAAGCAACATCAAATGAAGGAGGAAAAATATCTCCTTTAAAAGGTCCCAGTGGAATCGCAAAACTTGTTGGAAACAAGGCCTGTAGCCTTCTGTAATGTTATGAAGAAGAGGCCGCAAGGAATGACGAGATGTGGGAAGAGGCGGCTGCAAAGACACAAGGGACATAATATACAGGAATTTTTTCAACAGTCTTATTTTCTTTTTTTGAAATATATTTTAGTCATCTTGATGGGGGGTGGGGTGTTAAAATTCTTGTTAAAGACCTCCAAAAACATTAAGTTTCCTTCTACCAAAAGTTATGTTTGGTGCTTCAGAAACAGAGCAGAGCAGTAACTTTTACTAATATCCTGCAACTGGAAAATTGTAATATTTGTTAACACAGCAGCAAGGAACCCTTTATGACATGATTTTTTATTTTTTGAGGAATAAAAATATTCTACCCCATTTTGGGGGGCTTGGCGTCCCTGATAATATATCTAACCCCACACCATATATATATTTTAAAGGCCCTGGTTGAATAATGAGTAGAAAGATAAGCAGCTGTAAATATGGGGTGGGGTGATGGATTACAAAGTAAAAGGGCCAAAGCTACAATATATGTATAAAACGTAAGGAGAGACATTGTTTTACTGTTTCAAGCTTAGAACTGCGAATGGGAAACGGAAGCTGGTAAATAAATAGGCCACTCCTTGCTACCGTTCATCAGGTCAACTTTAGAGTGTGATGGTATGTCAGTGAATAAATAAATAGATGCTTCTTTAAATCAGCAGCTGTGTGGATTTTAATCCCAGCTACACAAACATGGCATTCTGAGTTTGCCACAACTCACAGCATCACTCCATCGCTCATTTCCTGTCGGCAGTAACAGCTGCTGAGGCTGATGGGAATTATAGAATTTAAAGTCATCTTTAATACTACTTCACTTTAAAAAAGCATTTCTCAGAAACAACGTTGGAAAGCCAATGGCCAGTTTTAGCTAAACCTACTATCCCTTAAGGGTATATCCACCAAGATCAAAGTTTAACGGAGTTGTATTCTGGCAATCATGTTTTGACATGGAGGGAAAATTGAAGGGATTACACAATAAGTTCTGCTTATTTTGAGTGAGTCCAACAATAGCATAGAGTGTCCTCTTAAAACATCCACCAGACTTCCATGTGAAAAAAAAGACTTTCAAATGGGAATTTAAAGTGGTTCAAATATTTCCAGAACAGCAACATCATCTTGTAACCTTATATCTGTATATGTGCCAGGAGCAAACACATGCTAAAGTCCATTAAAAGATGCAGCACAAATATAACATTACAGTAAACTAAATGATGTCACTTCTTAGTTCCTGCCCGCTTGCTGTTGGTTGTCATGGAAACCTGCTAGTTTTCAGTACTGCATGACACATGGTTATCTATCCCCCTAAACAGACTATGTTTCTGTGAAACGTACAAAGTACGGTACAAGATGTGAAATAAAAAAATTGGGAGCTTACCTCGAAAGACATGCGCCCATATTAAAATCATTCATGCAACATTGACAGGTAACATTTGCAAGGATCGATTATTGCTATGGATATACAACCTGTGACTCACAGCTATAGATGTTAATAAGTAGGGTCTCTCGAGTCAAGCCGACGCTGTCACTCTGCCCCAGAGGACCACACGCATACTTGTGCCTGAACCCACATTAAGAGGCCCACATCTTGACCCCAAAAACCCCTTCAGAGGGACATCAAGATGCAGAAAGGACGAGTGGGCCCAAAAGAGTGCTCATCCACAAATGTAGGGAAAGATGAAGGGGATGCTCAATCAAGCCTCCTTTATTAGCGCGGATAAAACTGCAACAGGCCTCTCAGAGATGTAAAAGTTCAGCTTGACCCCACATGGACGAGTAAAACTAATCAACGCTGGCCACTGAGAGTTCACGGTGCTGAAGCTGAGATTACGGCGGCGGGAGGCAACAGAAAGTTGATTGCTTTGGGTCTAGAGATGTTTAAAACCTGACACATGAGAAGCCCATTTGTGCTGTCCATTTCAGAATTAGTACTTCTCTAACAAGAAGTTTTTACAAATGTCAAACAATCACATTTGATTTAAATCATGAGATTCCCTTTAGTAATTATCTTTTGAATTAGACAGCCTCACTTTAAAAATTATTTTGACAGGGCTTATCAAATTGATACCCAAGTGGAAATTCTCTGCAAGGAAAGCAATGATCTTGAATCACACTTGTGAAACTGTTGCTTAAAGTAATGAGTCAATTTATCAAGCACACTAGTATCTTAGCAACTGCTTCAGCAAAAGAGTAACAGGACTTGACTTATGAATTTCTTGTTTCACATGATCTCACCTAAGCAAAAGCCTCAGGCACACCAAGGAAAAAAAGATCTTGCTGCTAAAAGAGATGAGGAACACAGACTGAGCTTAACCCCTTTGAGAGCTGTGATTTAAGTTAATTTGTGTGGCTTGTGCTTGTTAGAGAGTAAGTTTTAGAAGTTGCTTTTCATGGCAAGCTTTGATAGGGGAAAAAAATACACTGAGTCTTGTGATTTATCACAACTTCTGCGGGCTAAATTCATCAGAGCAGCAACTTGCTGATATCAAAGCTTGACGGTGCTCAATCAATTTCACTGTGAAAGCATTCCAACGCCGCTGCTGTATTTGCGTCACAACACAACTTTTCTTTTACTTCATTATAGCTTTTCTGCAGGACGCGTTAAGTGATATATAAATTGCATCGCAAAAGAAATCATTCGCAAGTACTTTCCTTTTTCATTGTGCATCTTGAAATATTTCCACTGTGTGTCTCGATGATGGCTTATAAAGACTTGTTGAATCTATATCAGTTATGCAGACTTACACAATAAATATGTGACATTTCTTAGATACAATGCCACACACTTGTGAGTTCAAGTCTTACAGTACAGATAAAGGTTAAAAAATACCAAATGATCTGAAGGAGTATTTTGACATTTTGAGGGATATACTTCTTGCACTTTCTTGCTCGACCCAGTTAGTCGAACCACTAGAAATACTTCAGTACATGTTGGTAGGTAAAAGATCACCGTGCATATGGACCAACACTTCGACCGGCTCGAGTTCAGTCATACGTTCAGTCTCTTGTTAATCCAAGCTGTCAAATTCAATTCAGCAAAACACTCACATACACAAGCATTGCCCATAAGTTTACGTAATTTACAAATGAGTTATCAGATTGTGAATGAGACCCACAGGTGAAAGGGTTTGCTTGGGGTGACAGTACGGTAGGTAAAGGGCGTCCACCTCAACAGAAGTCAGGTCTGCAGGGCTTAAAAACATTTCTTATTTAAGTGTTTGATTTTTATTCTGCCTGAAACTTTATTGTTTGGGTTGTCTGTCTCACCCCACTTTCCTTAGCCTTGTTTCCAGAGCTATTTCCAGCCAAGCAGCTCTAAACTGTGAGACAGCAGACAGGGTTAGCAGCCGTCTGGTGAACATAGAGGGGCATCGAGCAGCTAAAGAGCCAGATATGTCCCTCGAGTGCAAAACACAGACAAAGTGAGAATATTGATCTTGTGTTTATGAAGTGGCCACAAGCCCAACTCTAAATGAATAATGTCTCTCTGCATCTGCTGGATGTGTAAATAGGCAACTGCACAGTCAACATATCAACTTCATAAAGTGATAGTAAGTCAGCTTTGTATTTACAGCCCATAGTGGTTAGAGGTTAGTGTGGACTTTCCTTTTTCTTTCTCTTTGATGTTAAGGTTATTCAACCTTAGGTTATTCAAATGAACCCAGTCTTGTTTCAGACCAACGAGACTGTGAGTCTGGGATTGTTGTATTCTCGGTAGGAAGCTGATTGAGAAAATATGTTTTCAGGTCAGTTTTGCACACATACAACAGGGAGAAAATCTTTTCATCAAACTGAAGGTTTAAAAAATGGATACATGTGATTCCCAAAATGTTAAACCACCCCTTCAACCAATCCTCAAAGACCAATCTTTCCTCTCACGTATTAGAAAATGCTCATCACATTTATGCATACCTTCACAGGCAATTTCAGAGCCGCATCATCATCAATCTTCCATTCTCTCTTTTCACCTGAATAACACCGCATCTCTACATCATCTGTCGATCCAAACAATACAGCGAGCATTTATGACTGCTTCTCCGCTGCAGTGATTAATGTAAATAGCACAGCCCGGCACCATTAATGGGGCAATCTTAACATGTGGTGAGGCTTTGAGAAAAGCAGATAACAGCCTCATAATTGGACTAATTACCTCTAGATGTGTTGCTTCTTTGGGCTAAATGGCAGTGAAATGCCACCAAGACAGAGGCTGGTCTATCTTACTGCCACTGTAAACAGGATTTGGCGAAAAGGGCAATGGCTGTGTTCAATAGATACAGCATCCCTTTTGAATCTGAACTCTTTTAAGTTGAGGGTCTGTGGACGTTCTTGCAGAGTAATCAGTGGGGCTCAAAGTTGGACTGTGTTAATTAGTTAACAGCCAATAAGGACCACCCAGGTGTGCTCAGGAAGACGGGTGTTGGGGGTTCAGTCAATGCTTCTTCTGGTCGTTTTCCTTCCCCGTTGCATCTGCTCTTTCCATCTCGACATGACTACGTTTCTTCCGCACCTCCTGTCGTCATCCTGATTTCCTCTCACGTTATTTCATGTCCTTCTTTCCCGGCATGCCGCCTTCACTTTCTTTTCCTCTCCTCCGGTTCTTCTCTCTTCTCTTCCCCTCTCTCTCTCTCACTTACGCTTGTGCCTCCCTCTCGTCTGTTTCCCTTCATCTCATTTTCTTGCTGATGGCATTTGAAGCCAATTAGGTGTTTGCATGCGTGTGCGCTGTCTCAAGGCCGGTGCAGGGACATTCCTCCGTGCTATCAGAGATTACAGAGGAAAGGCACAGAGGAGACCTGTCGTGCTAAACAAAGAACAACGCTATTAGCCTCATCAACTGAGGAACTCATATTCAAGAAATTCTCCATGTGAAAATGTTTGCATGAGTGTGTGCGTGTATGTGTGTGTGTGTGTGTGTGTGTGTGTG
>JAOXYL010000086.1:13878919-13896537 GCA_028564955.1 Terapon puta | reverse complement strand
ATATATACGTATGTATATGTAAACCAGATGCTGGAGAGTTTTGCAGCACACCAAGCTTAAACAAACTCAGACTCTGAGGCCTTCAGATTAAGGTTTTGTCTTGAACCAGCTTTTTCACATGACTTTCGGTGAAGAAGTGCAATGCAACCGAACATCATACTCAAGTAAGTTTAAAGTTATGGGGAAATGAACAGGCTTTATTACCTTAAATTGAAGTAAAATCTTCAGACAAAGTGACACACATTTTACCTTTTACTCTACAATGTCAGTACCATAGCCAAATGATGATAAGCATAATTTTATATATAAAAAATCTAAATATGCTTATATGAGCCTAGAAAAAAATGTTAATTGTGACCACTTGCTCTCTCTCAAGGGTTGATGGGAGGTATCCCTCCAGAGGGGGGTCTGAACTCTACCCAGAGATGTCATCTCTCATGAGGCAGGGGGACACTGGTGGGACATTTTTATGACATTTTCTCTGTGTCACCTGCAGAGACTTCAGCCAGCATTGGGTCCAACCTGGCTGAAGAGACTGGCTGGTAGAGAGAGAGAGAGAGAGAGAGAGAGAGAGAGAGAGAGAGAGAGCAGCATTTATTAGCTGACTCCTAATTAGGAGTCAGCTAATAAATGCTAATCATTTCTTATTTTAGTCACATTAAAAGGTTTAATGTTTAGGAATGCATTTGCTCTAGAAACGTATCACAAGTATAGCAGTAATATGTGCATCCATTGTATAATCAGATGCATGAATGTCCATGTCTTTCATTGTTGTTGTTACACACAGACTCTTTTTACAGTCTACTCGTGTCCTTTTGAGCCCGCCCACAGGAGCTGACAAAGTGATTTGATTGGTTGTACGCCATGACGTTGGACGCACGTTTTGTTGTGGAGCGCGCCAAACAGGGCTTCCATCAGAGAAGTTTAAGTGCTCGCAGCCCTCAAAGAGTTTAACACAGCTTTGAGCTAAATTCACGGTCAACAGGGCACATGGCTTCCACACAGAAAGGGCCGGTACAGAGCAGAAACCTGCCGTGGTGAGTTTAAAGTCGGTCTTTATCACAGATATCATAAAATAGCTGCTGCTAGCCAGCTAATCTGCCTACTGTGGTCCGAAGCTAGCAGCTCGCACTAGTGTCCAGCTAGATTTCTGTCCTCTTTTTGGTCACGTTGTCTTTTATCATACTGATAATTAAGATAAAGATATCATTCAATCATGTAAAGCAAATATAAGAGCTTCTCTTTAATTCGGCATACATAATAGACAGTTAATTCGTATCCGTGGCTCAGCGGAAATGTTGCAGTGCTGTGATCATTAAGCTGACATTTTCTTGAGTATGTTGGTGCATGCTAGAAAACATAGATGCCGAATTGATAAGTCCGTCAAAACATCATGCTCTTATGCATGCGAATTAATTGCGTTCATCCTCTTGATTACACCATCAGATGGAGAGTATGTTGCTAATCTGTTGTGTTGGTGTAAGTTGTCCGTGTAAAGTGAACTTGTGCTGCGCCGCCATCATTTCGCCACTGGAGGTATTTATTATTGATGCTAATATTGATGAGCGGCGTGTTTCTGCTCCTTATTCCAGGGTCGAAAAATACAGACCACAGAAACTCGATGATCTGATCTCCCACAGAGACATTTTAACCACCAGTAAGTATGTGAACTGAAAGAAAAAATATATAAGCTCCAACACAACAAGGCTCATCAGTAACACTTTTTGTTCATAGATATTAAATCTGCTGCTCCATTTAGTTTCATATTTAATCACACTAGTTGCTTGGAGCAGGGTGACTCTCATCTTTGTCTGTGTTGTTTGCTGCAAGTGACATTAATTATTAACGGTACTAAAGTGAATGCTTTCAGAGTTCTCTTAAATTAATAGTACCACTCAGAGGGATCACATCACATTCATACTGTTATTATCATTCCCTTGTTTTTACTTTTGTGTCTTGTCTCTTTAGTCCAGAGGTTTATCAGTGAGGACAAGCTCCCCCACCTCTTGTTCTACGGCCCCCCCGGGACAGGAAAAACCTCCACCATCCTCGCCTGTGCCAGGCAGCTGTACAAGGACAAAGAATTCAACTCCATGGTGTTGGAGGTGCGCTACAGCGTTTATCCGAACGTGAAGGCTTCTGATTCCCTATGCTGCACCTTATATCTTCAGATGAGACCTCGCAGCTCTTTGATTTCCCATCTGACTGCTTTTGTTTTGCAGCTGAATGCATCAGATGACAGAGGTATCGACGTTGTACGAGGACCCATTCTGAGCTTTGCCAGCACCAGGACCATCTTCAAGTAAGACTGAAAATGTGTCACACTCCCTCCCTTTAGAAATGAGCGATATCACTGCTTTTTAGCTGAATCTCCTAACTACAAGAGCAATGATTTAAAGTCTTGCGTGTTTGCTCGTCCTCCAGGAAGGGCTTCAAGTTGGTGATACTGGACGAGGCTGATGCCATGACCCAGGATGCCCAGAATGCATTGCGGCGAGGTAAGCCATCTGTTCGGCCGGGCGTCGCCCACTGTGAGCAGCACAGCTCACTGAGCAGCCAGACGATTTGGCTGCTGGTGAATTACAGAGAATCTGCTCGAACATACTGATATCCATTTTGAAAACCAATATCCGATCAGAAGATTTGGTTTTAACTGTTGACTTAGTTCAACTGGAACAGTCCAGTATTGATAACTGACCACAAAAACGTCATAATCGGAGGGTTTATATATTTTCGATTAATTATTGCTGACACTCAGCAGGGTATAAGAAATGTTACTCCATAAAGCTGCGAGAAAAATGAAACCTTTTTTTTTTTTTAAAGTGGCCACATATTCATGTTTCTGTTGTAATTATTACATTTATATTTTATCCAACTTATTGAATTATTTTTGAATCATTGCAACATTATGATAGATTTCTAACCAATCTTGCTGAATCGTAAGGTCATTTACAATTACAAATAATGTCAAAAGATTTAAAATTATTTTAAATGACAGATTTAAATGACCTTCAAGGCGTTCAAAGACATAAGTCAGTTGTGTGACCTGTAGGAGCTGATAGAGTTTTTCTCTAATGCAGTTTTTTTGAGTCACATAATTTCTAACTTGCTCTCATTCCACTCTCTCGCTCCATCTTTCGCTCAGTGATTGAGAAGTTTACGGAAAACACTCGATTCTGTCTAATCTGCAACTACCTGTCCAAGATCATCCCGGCCCTACAGTCTCGCTGCACCAGATTTCGCTTCGGCCCACTGTCCCCAGACCAGATGATCCCTCGGCTGGAGCACGTCGTCCAGCAGGAGAGGTGTGTGTGCAAGAGTAAGAGTGTGAGTGTGAAGGAGAGCGTGTGAATGTGTCCTCCTCATCTACAAACAAACAGTTTTAGGTAGAAAAGATTTCAAGGTGCTGTTTTTATTTTATTTTAATGTTGCTAAATTATTCCCATGCTCATTGTTATACGTGTTACTCAAAGTAAACAACAGGAGACCATTGCTAAAAAAATCTATATATATCAGCACCAATAATGTAGATACAGAGGTATCAGAGTTTGACTATACAATTTTATTATACATAGACGTTTATGTTGCATATCACATTTTTTATTGTAATGGCAATCTGACAGTTGACTGACCGGGTGAATCTTTTTGTGGCAGTATTGACATAACTCCTGATGGAATGAAGGCCATTGTGACGTTATCATCAGGTGACATGAGAAGATCGCTCAACATACTTCAAGTAAGGCCAATACAGTACACTTTGTTGCATGCATATATATATATATATATATCTCATTATCATCATCAATTTTGTGGAAGGGTAAAGCGTGCTAAGTGTACCTCTATGTGATTTCAGAGCACCAGCATGGCGTACGGGAAGGTCACAGAGGACACGGTGTACACCTGCACGGGTCACCCCCTCCGCTCAGATATAGCCAACATCCTCGACTGGTCCCTCAACAAAGACTTCACCACAGCGTACAAGCGTATCCTTCACCTTCACACTGCCTTTCAGGGAAAACTCTGGACATCCTGAACCTTTCTGTTTATTCAGTGCATTTTGTTCTTGCAACTGTTATCACTTCTGTATATTATAACTATTACATGCGTCCCCTAATTTTGGATTTTATTGGCTAAGCTTTTCAGAATGTAAAACAAAACATTAACATTTGTTCAGTTTGCAGCTCCTTGACACATTTTTTCACAGAAATCCTACAACTCAAGACACTGAAAGGTTTGGCCCTCCAAGATATCCTCACCGAGGTTCATCTGCTCATACACAGAGGTAAGGCCACTGTACACAGCAACACGTCAAAAAAATAATATTCAGTCTTCAGTTAAAAAGACTAACATGGCATCTGATTTTAAACTAAGTAAAATATGTTTTCCCAAAAAGAACCAGTACCCGAGTTGTGTATGTGTTTGTGTAGTCTCCACCGTAGTTGGTTAAATCCCACTGCTCTCTTAGGAGTGTTCAGGTATTTAATATTTCTTCATTTAGATGCCTTTTAGCTCTTTTGGCTTTTGCAGTTGCAAGTCTGTTTTTTTTTTTTTTCTTGTTTGTTTTATTATTTTATTCAAGCGCCCCTGGCTTAACTACTGCTGTAAGATGTGTGGGTGGTATATGTGTCGAGTGTCTCATGACTTTACAATGTTCAGCAGGAAAACCACCAGCTCTGACTTGGACACATGTTCATTTTGACTTTGGTTGCTTGATATGATTCCTTTTACTCTTATATTAATGCTGGTTGTTTATCTGTTCACAGCAAAGATTTAAGACCTGAGAAAAGGAAAAAAAAAATTCTCTTAAGATTTTAGGATCAGTATCTGATGATCTTCAGCAACTTCAGGGTCTTTTAGTACTTTAGTACCAACCATCTGAATCTTTGTTTCTTTCCCCCCCTTTAAGTGGACTTTCCTCCTGCTATTCGGATCGGTCTGCTCATCAAGCTGGCTGACGTTGAGTAAGTCGGACAACTTGTGCTTTCTGCTGTTAATGAAAAGCTTACATTTCACACAAATAGTTGCATATTAATATCACAAAGGCATCTAGATTTTGGTGAATGTTGCTTTATAAATTGTCATCTGTCGCCTTCTCAGACACCGACTTGCCTCTGGAACCGATGAGAAGATCCAGCTGAGCTCCATGGTTGCAGCTTTCCAGGCAGTGAGAGACCTCGTGGTCAGCGAGGCCTCATAGATAAAGGAACCGCTTCACCCCGCAAAGAAATTCTTGTATCAGTTGAGAAGAACTTTCAGTTCTTTGGCAAATATCGTAATTTGTTTGAACCACAATGAAAATACTCCACATCCAGAATTCAAAACATTTTACAAAACTGCTGCATCCCGTCCATCCATCCATCCTAGAAGTGTTATGGGGCTCACTCCTTTATTTCCCTCCCTGTGGCTGCAATGTGTAACGATGCCACAAAGAGCTGAGAACAGGTCAATTTTCCCTTCAACCAAATAGGTATTTCACTGATCAAAACAATTTCATGGAGTGAAATCACTGGAATCACTTGAGTTTGTTTATTTGGAGACTAATAACAAAAACAGATGCCCTTAAGTGTCCAGTGCACGATTGCGTACCACTGCTCCACAGAGTTGATGTACGGCGCAGACACAAACACTGGCGGCTGTCTGAGTCACTCACATCTGCATACAAACAAGCAAACTGGAAGGCTGTCATTTGCAACTAATAACAAAAAAAATCTTTCCCTTGGGCACTTAAAATATGGACTTGGAAAATTGTACATGTAGTTACAGGTGTAGGATTGAGTTGTGTCATCAGTTCAGTTCCACTGAAAATGGAAGAGGTTGGGGAAAAAAAAAATCAAACATGTACATGGGTTTGGATCTGTTTAATAAAACTATTTCCTATAAGTCCAGTTTTTTTGTATTAACATGTGCAGATACAGTGATTTTGTCTACAGTGATTATATATATATATATGTGCTCTTATGATGATAAACATGAATTAGAAATACATTTTATATTTACACAATAAATTAAGTATAAAATTGTGATATTCAAGTCAAGCATGGGAACAATGAGTTTATGCATTATTTCACAGAAGTAGTGCAATAAATGAAATTCTTAGTGTAAGATTATTACATGTAAAAGATTACAATAACAGATGTTTCCTGCTAAATAGAGCTCGGAAAGCACCTCTTACTCTGCAAACGATAACAAAAGGCATTTATTATGATGTGCATAACAATCACTCGCTGTAAATGTCAGTGGTTGCGGTGTGTTAATGTTCCTATTAACCTTCCCACTCCTCATCATCCGAAGAGCAGCAGGTCCTGAGGCGGTCCGGGATGTTTCTGTAGGTGAGGTACTCGAGGATCCTCTTGGGGAGGGGCAGCGGCTCCATCTGGTGCGTGGAGACCGAGTGGCGCAGGATGGATCGGCACAGGTGGCAGAGGCTGGGCACCGTCCTGGGCGCCCTCCAGAACCTCACGTGGCCGTCTCTGGTTCTGTCGTGAGAGCGTCCGCTTAGAATTACACTGATTTTAAATAAAACTTGGGAATGCGTGCAAATTACAAAAGGGATAAAACCTGTTGTAAAGTTGCAGGTGCAGGTTAAATGTTTATTATTATGTGTGAGATGTTGCAGTTTAACTTGAAACTCATTTATAAAAAAGAAGAAATGGCAGCTGTTGACATTTCAGTTAAAACTGACGTGGTGGAGACTGCTGCACGAAACTGTGATGAGCGCTCAAGTTTTTTACCCTGTGGCAACCACCCCCCCTTGTGGATGATAGTTGCAGCAGAGTCCATTCGAGTCTCTGTGCGCTTTCGTCTGCATCACCATCCCTCTTTTTCCTGGCTCCCAGATCCGAAGAGCCCTGTAAACACAAAGCGTCTGTCTGAAATCACTTGGTCCAGTGAGAAACATTCACACGGCGGACGTGATTCAAGAAATGTGACTAAAACGACTCACCTGTCGTCTGTCACTATCGCCAAGTGCAAACCGTTGGGGGAGAACTGGATTGATGAGATCTGGTTTTGCCCATAATCGTCAAAGTAGTCACTGTGGGTAAAGAATAAAGAAGTTAAAACATTTAAAAACACATAGAAGAAATGTCTTCTGGCAGTCCAAAATCCTTAATGTTCATGAGTGGACTTAAGTTTCAGCTCACAGAACAAACTTTGAGGAAGTGTATCAGATGTAAACAGTGATAAAGACATGATAAAGACGGTATAGGATGAAACTGGGGTTGCACATACACAAAAAAATGTTTTTGTGTTTTGTCACACATCTGAAGTGTCACATTGCTGTGTTAAGAGTATGAGTTTCACTTAATCTCATTTCAAGTTCGTTTTGATGCTGTAAACCTACGCCAGAGTGGCCAGTTTCTCTGCGGTGTATGGATCCCAGAGGTCGATCCACCAGCTGGAACCACTGAAGGCGGCGGTGGCGAGCAGCGCCCCGTCAGGAGAGAAGTCACAGGAAGACAGGAGGTACAAGGTCTTATGGGTCCCTCCCGTCAGGTTCCTCATGAATGTATATGACCGCAGACTCCACAGGCACACCATCTGATGGAGGTGAAAGGGTTAATGAGCCTTTATAACATGTAAAGACTGATTTTAAATTCAGAATAATTCATGTGGATTTAGTCAAGGCTCAGTCGTTCTGGCCTGTACAGCAAAAAATGTGGAAGTTGCAACGCAAGTAAATGTAGTGATTTGATTAGTGGTAAAATACTGACTCAGTGATCGTCAACAAGACAGGTTGGAACATGCAGGGAGCCGTTTAAAAGTCTCGTGTTACAGAACACAAAGCTGTCTGCTTTCCATTGCAAACGAGAACGTGACAAGTTCACAGTTTGACAGGAATGGGCAGAGCTCCCCGGCGCTCCAAATGTCTCTGAACGAAGAGGACAATGAATCAAACTGCTGGTCTTTCTGTCAGTCTCCCAACAGCTAAACACAGGAGCAGCTGAAGATAAGCAGATCACTGCTGATGGGTGGGGGGCTGCAGACTTGGCCAAAATGCATAAACAAGTGTTCACCAAAGAAAGGTCTTAAAAGCTATATGTAACTTTGTTAAACCCGTCTGGAGCTTCAGTTTCATCCTTGCCTGTCAAAAAACAACTTATACATGTAATTGTTAGTGCAAGTGTCCTGCTCCAAAACCTACTGTCAAAAGGAAATGCCACTCTAATGATCAGAAAAACTGGCTTGTGGCCAAATGCTTGCGAAAGTTGAAATTCTTGGTGAATATTTGCACAAGTAAAAGATATGCAGGGAAAACCCTTAGTTGGAAGAGTGAGGAAGAAAGAAGGGATTTTATCATTCCAGCACCCTTGACCGTGAACTTGATGAAGTGTTGTGTTTGTCTGGCTAAAATCATAAGGTAAGACATGAAATGCAGAATATTTGCATCTTCTTGCACAATTATGCTTGGAAGGAGTTGTTATTTTCACAGGTTTGTCACAGAACTTATTCCTTCCTAAACTGGTGCAGAGAATCCAGATTAAAAACCATCAAGGAGAAGATAAAGGGTGACTTTGTTCTGTCACAAAGACTTCAGACTGCTTAGAGACATTATAGTTTTGATTACACATGGATAAAAAAAAAAAAAAAAGCTATAAATACATAAAAACAGCATAACGGAAGAAAATATACATGACAAATATTTCCTTTGGGATCTACAGTGTGGAAAATGTTTGTGTTGCAATGTCTGGCTTGTTGATGAAGCAGCATACTTTATCAATACTTTCACTCACTCTGTCAAATCTGCCAACAGACGCAATCATGCTGCAGTCTGATGACACGCTGCAGCAGCTGATCCAGTCTTTGTGGCCTGAAAGCACCTGCACCTTTTTACCTAGAAGACAAAAAGAAAGATCTCACTCAACTGGCTTAGACAAAAAAGCACTACAAAAAAATCTTTTACATAATCAGTTCCTGCAGTGATGGCGAATGGGACTCCTGTACGAGTAAACATGAACATTTGTTTACTTTAACCTCTACAACGGAACAGAAGGTTTAGTCCAGTCGGTCTGAATGATGATGACAAAACACAGAGGCTAAGTGATACACACACACACACACACACACACACAAACCAAGAAAATATTTAACTGATTATCAATGCATACCATAAGTCTTTGGACCAGATTCCAACATCCCCAGCAGCCTCTGGTTTTGGTCGATATAAATAGTGTGAAATTCTGTTTCTGCCGCGCCTTGAAACCGGTTTAGTAATGTCTCACAGTGAGCATTTAATGCTTTTAATGTTTGAGCAGGGACCGTTTAATGTAGGTGTGTCCAGAGATGCTCAGACATTTTAACAGTTACTGAAAAACCCTCCAGTCGTGAGCAATGTGCGCAAACCAAAAGCGGAGTCCAAGTAATACAGACGCATGTACACCATAAGTGCATCATGTGGCATCAGAAGCATCATACATACTAGAGAAAAGCACTGATTTCTTCATATGTAAAGCTGCAAGACGTGGGTGAAAGCTCTGGAAAAGGGGAGCCCTGAATTTGACAAATTACAAGATTCCTTTACAAAAGCTAATGTTAAGTCTCTACGGTCTGATTTTTTACTTAGGTGTTTGAATACACCAACAACCTGGCAACATCGTACTTGGATACTCAGAAGTTACTGGCGTTAAATGAAACCATTGGCCACCTAAAAGGACCAACCTTTTTTGAAGGTTTAAAGACATGTGATGTGCTTTAAGAAATGATCAATAGCAATGCACACATGTCGTAGTTACTGGGCTTAAAATCTGAATGTGCAGACAAGTTTAACAAACAAAATAAAATGAAAATAAAAATCCCAAGCCTAAGCAAATAAAAAACAGGTGATATCTCATAGTGTAATAGCTCTTTTTAATATCCACCCTCAATGTAAATAACTGGACTATTTACCTACTTGAGTCATATCAGTGTTTGTGTGTGCCACTAAAAAAAAATCATGTTATCGCAAGAAAAGGTGAAAACATTACTCACGTTAAAATAATATATGTATATATTCAGAGGAATTGAACTGTTAAAGAAAAATTGGTGTGTCTGGAATATCCTAGAATATAGACTAAAACACAGTGTTCAAACCTTTGTGAGCCAGATCCCAGATCCTCAAAGTCTTGTCCCGAGAAGAAGATATGAGCGTGAGCGACCCGTTCTGTGGAAAGACCAGGTTCCTCACGACGCCCTCGTGACCCAGAAGATCAAACACAGCATCACCTGGAGATGTATAAACAGTTTTTTTTTTTTTTTTAAATAGGCTACAACCAGACTCATCTTATCTGAAAACAACACGGCAGGAATCTCACCTGTTAACACATTCCAGATTTTGATGACCCCGTTCTCCAGGCCCGTGGCCAGCAGCAGGCTGTGGTTCCACTTTGACGATGGTTTGGCCCTGCGTGCCGGTGCTGCAGATTTTGGAGGTCTGGGTCCGAAGGCGAGCCCCCACACTGGATGACCACAACTGAAGCTCTTGTCTCCCCGGTCGGTCTCTCCGTTCTGACTGTCTCTGTGGGCGAGAGGAGAATCAAATATGCAGAAGCCATAAAAAGAAAACGCTCAGATGTAGGAGGTGTGAAGCTGGAGGTGGTGATTAGCTGCTTCCTTTCAGTGCTGTTGGACATGTCAAAATCAGAATCACAACAGATGTAAACGGCCCAACAGAAAATTAAAAGTGACAATTTTCTGGTTTTACTTTGAGGGGAAAAGAGGAGCCATTAACACATGTTTGATGTGATTCACTGCTTCTGCTACCTCCATAATGTTGCACATTTCCACAGACTGATGTGTAAACATCAAGTGTGATTATCACAATCATTTTTCAGTGACAACCCACTACTGAAACACTGTGTAGTATCAAAGGTTGGCATGAAGTAGTGGTTACATTGTTTGACTTGCTTATCTATTTTTTATTCACATATTCTCTGATCTAAAGCAAATGCACTTACTTCAGATTTATAACATTTATTAGTTTCACACTAATGCATGGGAAATTAAGCATCACATATAGTGATCATATAGTGATATGAAAAGAAAAGCACAGAACATTTGGTTTTAAGAACAAGCTTTCACTAAAAATGAATAAATATATGATATTTTTGGATTCAAAAGAAATGGTAGATATACATAAAAGGAAAATATGTCCAACAGTAATGTAATTGTGTGATAGCAGCTCACTGTAGTGAAATGTTGTCTGATTCAGCTCCCTTTTGCAACAGCAGAATTTATTGCAGCACTTTTTTTTTAAATTTCATTGCAGCTCTTTTTTTTCCCTTTCTAAATGAATTATATTCAGTCTGGTTCTGTTGCAAAATCACATTTCCCCCACTGACCATTTAATTTCATGATGCCAGCTTTCACCACAGTGTCTTGAAACAGTCTGAACAAATATCATGGGATTGACTTTTTCTTACTCGCTTCTCTCACAGCGTTTTATTTGTTTGTTTAACATTTTGAATCTCCATAATATAAAAGCTTGCCCACAAATTTATGGTTACAGCCACAGGTGAATTGTATTATATTTCTTAATTATGCTTTCATCATTCAAATTTGGTTTATTTCTTTAGTTCTATCCCAATGTAGCTTGATTTCTTGTGCGACAAACAGACACCAAAAACAGTTTCCTTCTAATGCAGTTATTCATTTCAGGATATTTTATTTATCTGTTTAACACTTCAGGTGTCAGTAATGTAAAGCTTGCCAATCAATTGATAGTGGCAGCCACCGTTACTTAAACAGATATTGTTGTCGAGATCTCTATCATTATCATATTAATTTAAAAATGATATTTTAATTATTAAAACGTTTGAGTTGGCTATTGATTAACGCATGTTTGTTCAGTCAACAAAGCCAGAATATATATATATATATATAACAGCTACAGATCAATTGCACTGTGTTTTTTTCTTCTCTCATATGAGTGTTTACTTCAGAATGTTTTATCTATCTAACACTTTGGCTCACCATAATATAAAAAATAATGGTTGCCCATCTTATTATATTGTTGTCAACACAAAAGGCATTATAACTTCATTATATTTTCAAGATTTCAGACAAGCATAAAATAATGTTTGTTGTATCCCAAGGTGGCTCGATGGCGATCAGCCACCGAAGCTGGGACGTACGAGGGGCACCTGAACGCACCGTGCGCGGATTAACCAGGTAAACAGGTGAACCTACTCGGAGTCCAGAGGCCAGGCCACCACCCACACGATCCCGTGTCCCATCGACCAGGCGAACCAGGCTCCGTCCGGGGAGAAGTCCACGCTCCAGGTCTCGCAGCCCGCCCGACCCTCCAGGGACGGGGGCCGCCTGGTCTTCAGCTCCAGGATGAGAGCCGGGTCGGACGCTGGAGGAGGGCGGAAAAACAACACGTCTTCACGGGCTGCCAGATCCATCGTCCCGTCCCCCCTCCCCACCTTCCCCCCCGCACTGACAGCAGGTCAACCCCCCTATCACCACTAACACCAACACCATCAACAACGACAACAACGGCAACCCTCCGGTGTCCGTATTATCTCACCGTCGCCCCCAGTAACCGTTGCCTGGTGACCGACATTATTCAGAATTACGCGACTTACGCTGCAGCTCCGCGTTGTTTTCCGTGGAGCACATCGCCTCCCTCTTCGCATGCTCCGCTTTTATCGCCCGCTTCCTGAGTCCGTCGTCCTCCGTCTAAAGGTCCGCCGTCATGTCCGCAAAGAGCCGGGCCCCCAGTGTCCGTGTGGAGACTCCGTTTGAGGTCTGACGGACCGAGGGAGAGAGCGAGAGAAAGCCCGACAAACAAAATGTTTCCACGGATTTCCTGTCGTCTGACTCACTCCTTGTCATTGGTGTTGCTCAACGTGCTCACGTTTTTCTTTGATTACGTAACCTCGCAAAGCCACGCCCCCGATTAAACGATAAATCGTCACAATTATTTTCCTGACCATGTTACTCTGTTTTACATAAAGGGGTGGAGGAGGGGGTCTTCTCAAGTACAGTGACTTTATTGATTAATCCAAAGTGCAGAGTATGAAAAAGACTGCAAAATCCCACAAGTGATGGGAAAAAAATTTAAAGGCATGTTTCCTCAGATTGTTGTACTATAACAGATGTCTCCCTTTTCCAGACTTGGTCGATTTATATACCTTTTTTTAATCTTATTTTACTAGTATTATAAAAACAAGGAATCCATGTGATGCAATGATAGCATGCTGACTTGTTGCTGAATGTTTTTTTCCAATAAAGAACGATCCACTTTCAATTAAGAGTTGTTATTCACTCATTTAATTTATTTGAAGTCTGCTGTTATTTACCATACATCATTAATTATTTGGTCAATAACATGTCCTTGGTCTATACAATTCCCTGAGGACCAGGGCGATGTTCTCACATTGATCAATGTGTCTGGCTAACAGTCCAAAGCCCAAAGATATTTAATTTACTATCATAACAAAAAAAAGTATCAGACAATAGTGGGAGCTGAAACAGGGACTCTGGTGTGTTTGCATGAAAAATTACTTCAATTATTAATCAATTATGATAACAGTTGCTGAATAATTTTCTGTAGTTGCAGTAGTGTATTATTTGTTCAATCATTTCAGCTCCATATATTTTCAGAAACCACTCATGGGGAAATTTAATAGTAAAAACTGTAGTTCAGGAGGTTGAAGACTGGCTGTAGTGCATATGATCACTATTTATATGCGGATTGCAAATGATGTTTCCTATAGTATCACCCATTATATTAACATACAGAGTCAAAAACGTGAAATCTTGTGCTAACTATTGGCCAAATCTCAGGGTTATTTTTTAAAAAGGAGCTTCTGTTGTCTGTACGCTTCATTACGTTCTACGCATGAGAAACCGACTCCACCACATTTTTGAAATGATTCTGGAGTTGCACAGTAGACTAATGCTGTGTGTACAATACAGGGTGGAGATGCTATCGATGACCAAAGCCACTGTTTCGCCATCAAAAAGATGCCAAAAGGCCCGTTTTTTTAGACAGCTTCATTTACTGAAAGAATCTCAATATCATGTTCAAAATGCTGTACAAACAAAATCAATCATAGAAATAACCTTACAAACCCCGTTTTTTTTAAAAAAAAAAACAAATTGAAAGAGATTTTTTTGTTTTTACATGCGTCTTCCACCGATTCTGTTCACATTCTCATTGGGAGTAAATGGAGCATAAAATAAAAATCTTGTCTAAAAACACCCAAAGCCTAAAATGTTACAAGATCCACTGGCTCTTCTGTCTGTGCAGTGTCTTCCTGCTGCTGCGGGCTCGTGTCAGCTGTTTCTGCGTCCTCATGATCACCTAAATTAAAGTAAAAACAAAAACAAGAGTTTCATTATACAAAATATTTTTTCGTCATCTTTAACAAACTATAAAATCGATGGCATGATGATCGTACTCGATGGGATTCGATGTATCTGGACAAGCGTTGTGTGGCGTCCGTTTGTTAATGGAGGCAGTCGGGGGACGGCATCTTGAAAGATCTGCTCGTCGTCTGACTCCACCAGACTCAGCACGTCTCCTCTGTCCTCCTCGATTTGCCTGGAGAGCAGAGACATAACGAATAATTTCTTTCAATCGTTCTAATTTAATAGATTGTGTCCCTAAAATAAGCAGGCAGTGAAAATTAGATCAGTAAATGAGAAATACATACCCAAAGCCACTTCCTGAAACAAAAATATAAACAGACATGGTGAAACCAGAATCAGTGGATTTAGTCAGTTATCATATATGATGCAACATATGAGAGTTTATAATTCACTTCTGAAACTTCTGTGTTTAACTTGCAAAGGTGAACTAAAGTTACCCAGGCAGATTCGGTGCCGGCTGGAGTAAATGGTTTTAGCCACTATGGCGGCCAGTCCCACTATCAACGCCGCTATAAAGACGCCAATGACGGCTCCTGTGTACATGGATGAGGCTGTTGAGACAAAGCGAGACGATCATGAAGTGGAGGGAGGGAGGAGCAGGTTTATCGGCATTCCTGGAGTAGAGGAGGAGACAACGCCTCCAGTGACTAGCTTATTGTTAATATCTCTGCTTCATTCATATGTTGCAAGAACAGGACGTTCACTTCATTATTCCTCATCATACCCTCTGACGTTAAAGATGTCATCATGTTTGCATTTTTTAAATAGTTAATATCTCTCTCTGGGGCTATTTTCTTCCTGTGCGTGTGACTATCTCTCAATCCAAACTCACTCCTCACTGTGAGGTAGACTTCCAGCTCGCGGACATCGAGTGGGTTCTCGCTGCGGCAGAAGTAGATGCCCTCGTCTTCCTTGCTGACGTTGAGTATAGTCAGCTTGAGGACAGGGCCTTCCTCAGACAGGACATATTTTGAGCCGGGTACAATCTCCTCCTGCTGAAGCCCTCTTCTCCAGGTGGTGTTTGCTGGTGGCATGGACACGGCCTCGGTGCAGGTCAGAGTGACGCTGGACGCCTCCAGGGCAGTGGCAAGCGGCTCGCCTTCAGGGTACGGAAGCTCTGGGAGAGAGAGACAAACATCAACCTGTTTTCAGACCTTTTTTAAAAATTATTATTTGTCTAATGAGTCAGTACCACACAGGTTTATATCTTTATTCTAAAGGGTCCCAGTGGGAATCAAATCCATAACTGTGGAGATGTAAATGTTCCACGCAACACAGGATTTAATCCATACAGATCTAATCCTGAAAGCTGAAATGATAAATAACTGTATTGTTACTGCATCTAATTCACTGTTTGAAGGAATACTGGGGGGAATGTTCTCTTTCTAAGAGCATCAATACCACTCTCATTTAATATGAATACTTACTAATGATGATTATTTACTTCAATCGTTTAGTCTATGAAATGACACAAAAAAAATGAAAAATGGGACCACAATGGAAGGTAATAAGCCCAAAATCCCAGAGAGATCTAGTTAACCATGATTAAAAAGAGTAAATGGAGCCAGAGAATGTTTGGTATGTTTCCTTGAAAAATCAAATGGTTGGTGGCTCTAAAACTCACAGTGTTCAGCAGTCAAACAATGTAACAGAAAATTAAAAAAAACTTCCACAAAGTGAAGTTTGTTGATTTATATCAATAAATATTAAGTAAATCTGATATATAACTAGATCGGAATGTGTCAGCAATTTATGTTTGGGAAGTTTACAAACATCAAAGGATGCAGATAAGCTAATAAATACACCTTTTCGTCATCACATTGTTTGCGCAACCCTGTCCTGTGGCATTAACCTTTACACCACTGAGTGACTCACTAACCGTCCACACGTAGCACTGACTCCTCATGGACATGTCACTGATTGTGTCTCTGGCTGACTTTTTGTATTCACAACAGTACAAAAATCTGACATGAACTAATTATGATACGTTAATTATGAAAATTAATTAAGGACCCAATAAACATCTTAATCTTAATGATGTTATAATGAAGTTTATACAGTAAGTAGGACACTGTGATGAAGTAGTAGGAGTAGAGCCATTGTAGTGATGTACTGTGGTTTTAACAAAATAACATCATTTAGTCCTGTAGATAAGCTTTAGTCGACCCCATGCTGGCAGTTTATAACAATTGCATGGATCTATCTGTTGAGATATTCATGTTTAGATTTCTGGCTCCTTCTCAGCACTTTTTTTCATCATTGACAAGTCTGTGAAGATGTGCCAATGTGAGTTCAGTGGATTATCTTGAATAACCGGGGCACTTTAGTAGATATAGAGGTTTCTTTAGATTTTAGTTAAAATGTAGTTTATCAATGCTCTGAACGCTAGAGACAAAATCTCACTGACCTCCACTGTTAATCCAAGTGTCATAAACTGTCCTATTTTTATTTCCAAGATCCTACTGTGAATTGTTATTTTGCAATGTGGGAGCACAAAAAACTCCTAAAACGTACAGCCATCTCAAAAACTTTCTACATGCCTGACTTTAAACATGTTTTGGAATGAACTGACTCCTGAAAATAAAGTGAGTTCATCATTAAGAATACCAAGCAAACACTGTCAACACTGGTTGCTCGCTGAAGAGTCTCTGTGCAGCTCAGTGGCCTCTAAAGTGGAAACCACATAAAAGATTCAACAGCTGCACATCTCAGGATTGTTAAGAGACTCATTTCACCACAACATGCTTACTGAGAGTAAACGAACACTTGTCCTTCCCCGGAGTGAGCGCTTGATGATGGGCCATGCACATCAGCGTCTCGCCGTCAGACAGCTCGGAGCGGTTCAACATCATTGACAGGCTGTCTGTCTCATCAGATGCATAAACGCGTCCTTCGTGGACACCTCCGTGGTCACCCAGGTCGACCCCCCAGCGCAGCGTGGGGGTGGGGTATGCTCCAAACCAGGTGCAGTTGAACTGAACATGGGAAGGGTCCTGAGTTGGTGCCCACGAGCACTCAGGGTGTCTGTCTGGGGCATCTGGACAGGACAAAAACATCAATAAGGAACTTGGGAAAAAACCACAGAAAGTAAATTATATAAAAAGATACGTGAAAGGATAAAGCCAAAAAAGTTTCCTGAAGGTATCAATCCCATTTCTTACAGGATTTTTCACTTTTGCCTTTCAGTGGTGTTAGAGTATCTTTTCCATGAAGTTTCTTTTTCCCCTTTAACTAGCTGTATTAACCCTTTAACACCTGAGTCC
>JAOXYL010000086.1:13864852-13878819 GCA_028564955.1 Terapon puta | reverse complement strand
TGCAGATTTCTGTGGACGAATCTTACCTGAAATCTAAGAGAATATAAATTAACAGCTGTGCCCCGAAATGTCCGCCTAGACTTTTTTGCTTATTTCGACTATTTCTATATATTTCCTAGTGAAATGACACCATATCGGCTGTAAAGTGCGAAGTCTCAGCTTTCAGAAACCGTTTGAATTTTTCCGATAGAGCGAGCCGTTAATTAATGATGCTAATTTAAAGTAAGCTAGCGCTAACGTGTCGGCGCCGACACGTTCGGCGTTAAAGGGTTAAAGATATTCATGGGAAAGAGAACACTACAACGCAAATATTTAGGCATATATCTAAAATACAAAGACAAAAATTAAACATCAATATCCCATTAGACATTAAACATCACACCTTGCCCCAAAAAACTAAAGATATGAAAAACTATGTATAACAAAGCTATAATAAAGAAGGTGGGCACAGTCCACGAGCAGTGAACTCCTGCTCCATCAGTCAACAGTACCACGTGCTAGTTAATTTACATTTCTGCTTCACAGGAGAAAAGATACATTTTTCCCCTCTGAATGACTTAGTCACAGTTTTTTTAATTCAGTGAGGGAGCACATGTTCTCTATACCTTCCTTAAAGAAATAAAATATATATAGTCAACCCCAAAATTATTGATACCCCTGGCAAATTTTGGCTCAAAGTTACTTTTATTTAACCAGCAAGTTTTTTTTTAATCTGAAATGACACAGGCTTCTCCAAAAAGATAATACTAGCTGCACAAGAGGCCTCATTGGAAAAAAAATTGCCAGCTTTTATTTACATTTGAATAAAAAGTGACATGCCCAAAATTATTCATATCCACTGCAAACTGTCACAGTTTTCTACCATTCAAAATAGTCCAAGCTGTTCCAAAGCATCCTAATTCCCCTAAGTCATCGGGAACAGCTGTTGAAAAACAGCAACTCTATACATTCAGTATGCGGACTGTCATGGCTAAGACAAAGCAGCTCACTGAGGACCTGCGGCTGCTTACAAGTCAGTAAAGGGCTATGAGGCCATATCTAAATGTTTTCAAGTTCCAGTGGCTACAGTGAAAAGTATCATCAAAACATAAAATGTGAAAAAAAGGAAAAATCTCAGAGGTGGTGGTGATGATCAGAAGCTAAAAGTGCCACCTGTGCTGGTCAGGACGATAGTGAGAGAGGTGAAAAGAATCCAAGTAACGCCATGAAGGCCACCCTGGAGAAGCTGGGCCCTGCTGGTGGCAACGTCTCAAGACAGACGGTCCAACGGATGCTGCACACTGCTGCGTTCCACAGACGCAGAGCAAGGCGAATAACACTTCTTCAGATAAGGTACACAAAGCCTGCTTGGCCTTTGCAAATGCTGATCCGGACAAAGAAGACTTCTGGTCCTCTGTTTTATGCTTCAACCCTTAGAACACCATCCCCACTGTCAAACATGGAGGTGGGAACACAATACTTTGGGGGTGGCCTTGGGAACCAATAGACATTTCAGCATGACAGCAACCCAAAACACACAGCAAAAGTTGTGATGAAATAGTTAGCAGACAAAAATATTAACGTGTTGGAGCGGCCTATGCAAAGTCCTGTCTTGAATCCAAATGAGAATCTGTGGAGGGAGCCACAGATTAGGGTGATGGCAAAGCTTTTCTATTGATTATTTAGAAGGGTATGAATAATTTTGGACATGCCACTTTTTGTTCAAATGTAAATAAAAGCTGAGAAATAAAATTTTCCACAATTATGCCTCTTGTACATTGTCTTATTATTTTTGGGGAGAAACCAGTGTCATTTCCAGTCAAAAAATCAAAACAGAGCAAAACTTGAACAAAAACTTGCTGGTCGAATAAAAATATCTAAGTCTAAATTTTCCAGGGGTAGGAATAATTCTGTATTGATTTATATTTAGTACTCTGCCTACTCCTGCATAAGGACGCCTCTTCACAGAAAAGCCGACATACATATCATCAGAACTTATCACACATGCCGGGTATAGTCTGAGGCTTCCTCATTTCTTATACGCTTCCTTGAAAGAAAATAAAGAATTGTAAAGCAACAGGTAAAGTCTGAGTTATTTGAGTGCAATTAGCTGTCTTGAGTTTAGAAGAACTTATTGATCTCCAGAGGAATTTCCTCAAACGGTCTCAATACAGAGTCAAGTAAATGTTTATTTATCATCCTTTTATTATGGTAAATGTTCTCCAAATACAGGATGTTTATCACTTTACTTGCATGTGAAGGAACATTTGCAGGTTTAGTTGTATTGCTGAGCACTAACTGAATGTAACAGAATAAACTCAGCTGAAGGGTATCTTTTCACATATTGAACATTTTCTTGGAAAGAACAGGATTGTAACCAGTAAAACAAAGTATCACCTATAAAATGTGTGACCATCTGAGGAGAGAATGGTTAGAGCTTCCTGTGGAGGAGTCATGTGTTTTAGAGTAATTCCTGGAAGTTGGCAAAAACACAAACTGCTGTGTGTGTCTGTTCAGTGCATCGTTATCTTGACAGCCAAGTGGCCACATCCTTCTAACCCTGCAGATAAAAAGTGTTATTTATATAACCAAGAACACACATATGAAATTACTGTAACATCATAGTTGATGTCCTCATGTTTGTCTGTCTGGTAACATTTGTAAGTTTAACATTTGCTTCCATCTGAAACAGTTTTTTGGCTTTCACTTGTCTTAATTTCAGTTAGTATTGAATGGTGACTCAAATTTTTTCATGCTTATCTTTACAAATATTTCCCCCACTTTGTTTAGCCTCTATTGTTCAACTGTGACATTACACCAGCGTATTTAATGTCCACTCATTCACTGTGAGAGATATTTTTAGAAGTTGAAAGGGGGGGATGGTTTAGACTCAATTAACTATTTGAGCCCTATTTCACATGGAAAGACATGAATATTCATATAGTGCTTTTGGTCTGTGGAAATAGTGGCTAGACTGCCAGCAATATGAAGCATTACCATAGGTTACATAATTAATAAACGAAATAATACCAGGATGTTAATTTCCATCATGGTATTTTTTTTATTTCTCCTACTTTTTTAGCTTTAAAATGGGATACTAGTGCAGTTATAGGTTTCCCTTTTTGAGATTGTTTCCTCTTTCTCTTCCTGTACTAAGAGGCATTATCGTTGTTTTTTTTGTTTTGGAGGAACTGTATTAATGCTGAGGTGTAATTTATCCACAGCCTTAAGACTGAGGATACTTCTGTTACAAGTGTTACCACTCACAAATAACTGTGTCTCTGTGTACATTATTTTATCTCTGTTTTTATTTTTTTGCGTTGCCTCTCGCCATTTTTGAGTTCTCATTTTCACATCAGACATCAGGTATTCTGCGTATTTTTCTCATAGTTTCTCATAGAACTTACAGTATACTAGCAGCTGTGTGCTCCTCTTGGCTGTCTGATGAGAGATGGTGTTGTTGGCCATGCAGCTGTAAAGTCCCTGTGCACTGGGCTGAACATCTTCTATCCTAAAGTCCAGCCAGGCTCCAGTTTTGGAAATGAGCGAATTGTTGCTGGATGAAGCTCCACTAAAGGCCCAGGTCAGCTGCTGAGAAGGGTAGGACGAGCTGGAGCAGTTAAAGGAGAAGGTCGCACCCCGATGGACGATGAGCGTCCCGTTGGACAGAACAGTGGCTGAACTGATTGATGTAGATACATTTTCTGGACCACCTGAAAAGAGTACAATAATGACTTATCACATCACAGAATATGTTATAATATAAGACTATATCCAGTTTACAAAACATTTAAAGATTCAAAGATGTAGTTGGCAAATTCTTTGTAACATAGCAAATGAATTCAACATAAGACATCCTGCAATAAAAACAGAACCAAAGTGGTTCTTTAGTTAATTTTATGCAGCACAATCATTTCACAACTACAGCTAATGGCTAATACAAATTTAAATACACTATTATTACTTGTTATACTACCTTTCTGTCAGTTGATTCACCCAGAAATCAGCAATTCATCAATTAATCATAATCACTTTAGCTATGAACTTTGATGATTAGTTGAAAAAAATAATTGATATTTTAATTGATGATGAAAAACAAACTGGCAGTGGCACCACTGACTATCAGTAGTGCAGCTAGTACCATTTTCTACTTTTGTCCCACTATAACTGATCATCATTCATTGTCGAGATACTCATACTTCACTTGTCGTCTTTTCATGGCACTTTCTACTTTTAATCCACCACATGTCAAAGGGAAATATTGTACTTTTTTGCACTATAAACTGCAGCTGAAAATACAATAAAAACGTGTTTTGTTATAAATTTAAATACTCAACTTTTGTACAAGAACAGCTGAAACGATTTGTCAATGATAGTAAATAAATTGCTGACTATTTAAATTTCTAAACGTCTCCTCTTACCGGCCTCTGAAATGTGAAGACTGTGCTGTTTTGTTGAATATAAACATCCAGCCAGCTTTTACATTCATGGGTGAATGACAAGATTCTGATGAAATAATATTCTAACACTGACTGTGTTTCCGTGTTTCTGATTATATCTACATACTTTTACCAGAGAAACATTTTCAATAAAGGACTTTTCTCGCAGCAGTGTGGTATCAGTACTTTGACTCAGCTGAAGGACCTGAACACTTCCCCCACCGCCGCGCGCACGTGCGTGTGTGCGTTATGTTGAAGAACCGGTTTGTGGTTCCCTCCACTTTCGTAAACACCCCAAAAACACGGGACCTCAGACAGTGCGGGCAGAAAAATAAACTGACAATCTTCACGCCCGGTCCGTGGACCGGACTCGCGCGCGCTGCACTTACTGGTCACCTGCAGCAGCACGCGCGCCGTGAAGGTGCTGTTCCCGGGCAGCGCGCTGACGCACAGGTAGCCGCCCTCGTCTCCGGGTAGCACCCCCCTGATGTTCAAGCTCCCGTTGTGCAGCACGGCGAGCCGCTGCCCGTCGGTCGCGGGGCTCGGCGCGGAGCTGCCCCCCCTCGCGACCTCCTGCCCGTTTCTCGTCCAGGTCGTCAGGGTCGGCGTCACGTCATCGGCGCTGTAACACGGAAGCAGGGCGATGTCCCCCGGCGCGGCTGTGACGGCTGTGTCGGCGGAGTCATCGTCCGAAAGGGCAGCTGCGACGAGAAGAAGAGGAGGTGGAGGAGGTGAAAAAGAGGGAAAAAACGCAGACTCACCTGCCCTCGGTAACAACAAAACAAAACAAACAGACATAAAAACTCACCTGTTGCACATAAACACAGGTGTAGGAGCGCAACAGTCACAGCCGTCTTCATGGTGTTCCCCCTCCTTCCAGTCGCCTACATAGCCCTTTTTTCCCTCTTGCAAAAAAAGTGAACCAGACACGGCCTCCCGTCCAAACCTGTCCGACTACCTGTCCGACGAGTCCACCTGTGTGAGCCTGCCCGGAGCTCAGAGGGCACCTGCCCGCCCGCCCCACGGCGCGGAAGACCAGGGCGACATGATGCGGACTCCCTGCGACCTCAGGCGGACTCGCTTTGTTTACTAGAGCATGCTGATCCGGAACCTGAGGCGCGAACAGACCACACCCTGAACTCACCTTGTTAAAGGGACAGTAGCACCATTTCTGTCTTATTCATTCGTGGTAAGTCGGGATCAGAAGCAAACTTATTGCCAACTAAGTTTTTACACATTCAAGGGATTTGTCTTAATGTGTTGGTGCAAAAATATAAACATAGACAGTAAAAATGTAAGTCACAGTATGTACTTCAAATCAGTATGAATTTAGTCTAAAATAGACAATGTTGTAAAGTGGATGCAAGTATTAACAACACAAAAGGAATAAAATAAGACAGTATGTGCCCTATGTCTGTTATTGAAATGAAAGCAGTGTATTGATTGTGCAGGGGCATGAAAAAAATATTTTCTGTGGAGGTACAAAAAGTTCCTAGTACTAACTTTAGAGCGTATTTGCAATTCAAATCTAATAACTGAACTAAGTTTGGTTTTCACTGGTCAGGTAGGGCTTGAATAATCTGAAAAGTAACTAAAGCTATTTGAGAAGTGTAGTGGAATAAAAGGTACATTATTTGACTTTGAGATGTAGGAGTCAATATGAAGTTGAAATACTCAAGAAAAGTAAAAGTACCTCAAATTTGCAATTTACAGTTGTTGTATAAAGTAGGTGTAATTTGCAGTAAATTGACTAAAATATGCAAAAGATTGTTTGATATTTTACTATTTGTGGAGCGTTATGACAGGCTTTAATTGTTAGTGGCAGATAGAGCAGATCCTCATCACCTGGGCTCTAATTAAAAGTTGCCTTGGGTTATAGCACATGTGGTAATGATATCATACTGTGTTTGTGTATAACATGTATTCTGGCTGATTAAGTCAAATGCAATGCATTTAGGTGGGACTTAGCTAAGTACACTTACTCAAGTACTGTACTGTGCAGTTATGAAATACTTTTTTTGCAATGTTACTTTATACTTGTTTTTTATATTCCTCTACACTTTGAAGACAGATGTTGCACATTATCACCAGCAGCTTTACCTAGTATAGCTACTTTACAGAATCTGATTTTTAATACAAAAATATTATCAAGTATGACATTATGATGTATTTTTATGGATTAAGGCACAAGCCAGTATATCATTTCATTCAGATTAGCTCCGCTTTTACCATTAGCAGCATTAGTCATGCTCACACCTGCATCAACAGTTATCCATTAATAATATCATATGCATTATTGTGAAATGAGCTATTCTCTATGAGTACTTTTGAATGTTTGCTTTTCACTTGTAAGAAAATGTTTCTACACGTGCTACTTTTACTAAAGTTAAAGACCTGAATGCTTGTTCTAACACCGCAGGTAACTTTAACTTGGCATTTCTGACAAAATCTCACGAAATCAGTGTTAATGTGTGTGCTTGAGGCCTCTGTCATGCAAATCTGAATTTGTGTCAGGCATAATTCATTTACTACACCTGACGACTGTAACTACGCCGAAGAATAATACAGCAGAATATGGACGAGGGACACATTCCTCTACTTTCACAGGTAAAATCCCTCCGTTCACTTAGTCAACCAAACTGCCCCCCCTAGTCGGGGCCCAGTTTCCAAAAATGGGAAGTCTGGAAACACAAAGTGTGTTAATGGAGCACGCGAGTTGACGGAGGGACATGTTCTGGACGTGTGAGCTGATTGACAAAGATTTGAGCCAATCACAATCCAGGTGGCAGCGCGGTGAGCCCGCCCTCTGACCGTTAGCGGCAGCCTGTCCTGTTTGTGCCGTTCAAATGCGGTCAGTTGAGTAGGAAAATTCTATTTTACCCCATATTACCAAATAAAAATAGCAATAATGAGTTAATTTGCCTCAGAAATGTTATTATATTATATATGTAGATATATAATAACAAATAGTTAACTAATAAAATATCTCTGCTAATTTAGCATTGCTGTGTTGAAAACAGGCAAATAACGAGGTAACGGGACTTTTCGCCAAAACTAACAGGTGTTGATCACGCTACAGCATAAAAACATGACCGACATCTACCGTAGGTCGTTAAAGACTGATTTCACTTCATTAATAGAGATATTCTGACTTCAGACAGTTCATTTTTAGGCCGATCGTAGGCATTTTACCACAGTCTAAATATATTCCGATGGTACATGAATGCCGCAGTCTGGTGTCTGTATAAAGAGGTTCAGTCAGCAGCTCCTGACCTGCACACGGATCTCAAGTCAAAATGCCTGTAGACCTGAGCCAGTGGACCGGGGCTCTTGCCCTGCAGGAGGTTGAGGAAAAGCCCGCAAAGCCTCTGACAGTCAAATACAACTCTGTGGAATTGGACGAGCTCGGCAAAGTGCTCACACCTACACAGGTTGGTCAGCTACTTGCTGTCGGCTAACCAAGCTAACAACTTGGCGTCATTTCTGGATGTTAGCTTAAACTTCACATTGGGAGCAGCACTCGAACACACAGCTCTCTCATTTTTTAGACAAATACTGCATTATAGTTAACGATGGCGTTAAAGAACATTTGCAGATGTTTGACAAAAATGAATTGGGTTACATAACGCCTCCCAGCATGGCTGCAGCTGTAAGAAAAGGGGAACGGCGCCCCCTGCTGGCTGAGCTAAAATAAAACAAAAGTAGTTCAATCAAATTATACTTAAGAATCATGGTTGCTTTAACTGCTGATAAAGATTAAACTAACTTTTGTATTTTGTGTAGTTTGTGAATCTGTGATAAATCAAGTGTGATCTTTCTCTGTAATATCATCATTGGTTTTATGGTTATATTTAGTTATGTATATGAACAACAAAAGCAATAAAAGAAGTTATCAAATAAATGTAGTTGAGTAAAAAGTACAATAATTGCCTTTGACATGTAGTGGAGTAAAATTATGATGTTGTATAAAAATGGAAATACTCAAGTACCTCAACTGTTTATTGGAGTGAGGTACAGGAGTAAATATACTTTCCACCAACGTGCACCATGTTGACCCGTGTTAACCTGCAGGTGCAGAACAGACCCACCTGCATCGAGTGGGAAGGATGTGACCCCAGCAAGTTGTACACTTTGGCCCTGACCGACCCCGATGCCCCCAGCAGGAATAACCCCAAATTCAGGTGAGACGAACAGGAAGATGTATTGTTTTGTTGATGGAGCCTTTCTTTCTGCTAGAGAAATGTTCCTGTATTGTATTGGGGTAAACATGAAATGTTTGCCCCTCCACTCCCCCACCCACTTTCTGTGATGCAGATTTGATAGTGCTTTAAAAATGTCATTTTTATGTATTTATTTATTTTTTGATTCTCTTTCCCTCTTGTTTCACTAAAGGGAGTGGCACCACTTCCTGGTGGTGAACATGAAAGGAAACGATGTGTCCTCAGGCTGCGTCATGTCGGACTACGTCGGCTCTGGTCCTCCCAAAGACACCGGTAAGAGAAGAAAGCTGAGAGAAAGCACCATTGAAGGATGGAGATTTCCACTTCGACCAGTCAAACTTGTTTTTGAACAACGTGTGATTGGACGGATTTGTGTCTGTGATGTGAGATTAAGTTCAAAACATGTAATGTTCCTCGAGATAATCCTGGAGTCTGCAGGGTGTCAGTGCATCTTAAAATGTGTAATCTTAAATGACTAATGAACGCGTCCGTGTAAAATAAAACACAGGACGACTCCTGGTGAAATATTAGTTTGATGTCAGATATTTAACTTCTGGTTTGGCACACCTGCCATCTTTGCCAGTTAATATATTAAACAGTACCTGCCTGGCCTCAAATCCAGCAACACTAAGCTGCAAAATATAAAACCGTCTGTCTTTGCCCCCCTCCCCTCTCTCTGCAGGTCTCCACAGGTACGTGTGGCTGGTGTACGAGCAGCCAGGCAGCCTGTCCTGCACAGAGAGCGTCCTCTCTAACCGCTCCGGGGACGGCCGCGGCAAGTTTAAGATCCAGAGCTTCAGGCAGAAATACAACCTGGGAGCCCCGGTGGCAGGAACCTGCTACCAGGCCGAGTGGGACGACTACGTCCCCAAACTGTACGAGCAGCTGGCCGGAAAGTAAATCAAAAGACTCGACTCAAAGCGTTCAGCACTTGGAATTCCTGCAGAGGCTGCAGGGCTGTAGGAAATTCCCCACTCTGGCTAGAAGTAAAACACCCCAACAGTAACAAAGCATTTTTTTTGAGTGTGCCATTAAATCGTAGTTTTCTTTCCCACTGTTGCCTAACAATGCTGTGACAAAAACTGACTGCTTCTCTCGATGATGATGTCACCTGCACTATTCTGCAATAAATCTGTTAAACTCTGAAATGGCTGCAGTGCTTTGTAGAGATGTCGTTGGCTGATAATCTTCCAAACTTGAATCCTCTGTAAAGTCTCACTTATTAACAATTATTATGATTACAAATGTGAGCAGTAATAATAAATGTGTCCCACTGACATGTAAAGATGGGAGACGAGGTGAATTTGTTTTGTGGAGGTGTGCTACATTCAGCAGCTCAGCTACAAAGAGAGGAGATTGCAGAAAGATCATTTGCTGTGAAAGGTGTCAGCAGGTGCAATATAAATTCAGTTTCTGCCCCCAAATGTCCTCTTCTCGGGCGTAATACTTTAAGTCTCCAAGGAAATATCACTGGTTGGTCCAAGAAAACCACATGAAACTTGGCTTTGATTGCAACAGTGTTACTATATTCTTTATCTAATACACGATTCCACATTTGATGAAACAGTTTAGGTCAACAGGAAACCAGAGTAATGGCCTTGAACTTCGCTCTGTTGTGTTCAGCACCTTCAGTAACCTTTGTTCTTACCAACCACAGGGTCTGTACTGCAGCTGCTTTTAGTCATTATTTAAGTCTCTGGGCCATAATCCCAGCTGCATGTCTGGATCCTCTATAAATGTTAACAGGTGGAAAATCGAAAACCGTTCCAATAATCCTGCACAGTAAAACTGATGAAATGGTCAACACTTGTCCAGAACATGTTTTTATCTCAAAGGTCAGAGACTGAAGCTCTTCAGCAGCCGTGTGAGCTGTCAAAACGTTGGGAAGTGAAACACTGAGGCTCTTAACTTAGAATAATTTATCATTTACCTCAGGCTTAAAGAACTTTCGTATCTCTAGGTTTGTTAATCTTTACAGCTGTTGTGCACAGTGAAAATCACGTAAGGGATTCATGTAGGACATACGACAACACGTCTTCTGTTTGTGTGATGAGCACTTTATTTACAAATATAATTAAAAGCTCTGACAGATTCATGCTTTCTTTTAACCTGGAAAAAAAAATTAAAGTGCATGCAATAATAAAGCATCATACTGGTCTGGTTTAGAAGAAAATACACAGCTCGAGAGCTGTGTAAAGCAAAAAAAAAAAAAAAAGAATCAAATGAAATTCCCACTGATAGAAGACTGAAATACTATCTGAGGAGGGGGGAGGAAAAAAAAAGCGCCTTTAAAAATTCTTTTATGATTTGAGTGACAGTTAAAATACAATACGAAAATATGTAAAAGCTCTCCATAAATCCTTCTATACACAAAGTACAAGTCCCCCTGCCCCCCCTCCATGAAGCCCTTTGTGCTAGCTGGGAGTTGGAGTTCACGTGTCACATGTATCATTATTCACATTGGCTGCCAGTGCAGAGAAATCAGTACGATACACATATTGAGTACCATGATTCACCCTCCCCTCAGTAATCAAATTCACCCGAAGGAGTCACATTTATCAGAAGCGTACCTGTATGTACAACGTGATAATTGTCTCTCAAAGTATCAAATTATTCAAATTTGTCATAAAAATGTCCTGATGAATAAATACCAAAAAGTGTTGAAAGAAGCAGCGCAGGTGAACGGCTGCGGAAGGATCGAGTCTTGAGATTTATCGCTTTGAGAGATTTTCTTGTTTTTGCACCGCTTGAGACTGGAAAAACAAAACAAAACAAAACAAAAAAAAATTTATCACTTCTAAAAAAATGCATGGGTTGTGGAGCGATTTCGCTCGTCGAACTGCCCTCGTTTTTCTCTCCCTCCTTCTCTCGTCTTCCACTTTTAGTCACACCAAAAGTGTCATCATTGCACAAGACACAAGAAACACTGTGACTATGTTATCATTATTCTTACAAAAACATGACAACTAAGGGAAGTTATCCAGCATATTTTTTTGTCATCTTGTGACACGATTGAGAGGCAAGGAGGGGGAGGAAGTTTAGGTGGGTTTGGGGGCACTACGACCTGTCATCAACTCTGTCTGACCGGCCCAGGAAACAGCTGGTTCGAGAGCTGTTTTTGTTTTTCTTTTGCTTTGTTTTTTTTTGCGTCTTTATGTGTTTGAGTGAGGGCGTCAGCAGCAGTGAACACCTGCACTGTCAGGTCAGGTCAGGTAAAAGGAGAGGAGGGGTGTACTGAGGCAGACGGACGTCCCGGGGACCACGAGAGATGACGACGGCGGCGGCGACAGCGGCAGCCCCTCATCTGTAGTCATCCTTGGGCAGGTCCAGGGTGCCCAGGTTGCCGAAGCCCAGCCGCATGCTCTCCATGTCGAAGCTGTCGGTCTCCCGCTCCTGGCGCTCCAGCAGGTGTTTGATCCGGTCGGTTCGCTCCTTCTGAAGGGAAACCAGCTCCTCTTCAATCTGCAGCAAACACAGAGGGTTACATATGACGAGTTTTTACAGTTTGTATTTCAGATGATGTTGTCATGGTGGATTTGCTGGTGCTGTTTTAATTTTATAGCAATATTTTGTTTTTTTTAAGGGTATAGTAGTGCAGGGGAAACAACTTTGGGATGTTTTCTATCCAATATTACCCTGCACTTTAAAACAGAGTTTAAAATCTGCAATATGTCAAGTAGCTTGCTGTTTATAGATTCTATTTGTCCAATTTGATTGACTGTTTATTCAAACCTCCCGTACATGTGCTGAAATCACTCCCATGTAAACTTATGATGATGTTTTCATTGCTTTTATTTTATAAGGAAACGTTAAGTAGTATTAATTACAACATCTGAAGCTGTGTTGAAAACTGGAAAGTAGCTTTCATACTATGCTATAATTTCACACTCTCTTTTTTTTTACATTAATGTGACACAGTTTTATTAATCTGTCTCCCCTAATTTGGTTACACAACACTCCTGATGGAGACTCATTTTTAATATGACTATTCGGGCAACCTGCCATGTATACCAATGACATGTGGTAAGATAAGGACAGAAATAAGCTGGCTGTGTGCCCTGGTTGTGTAGTGTGAACAGCTTTTTTTAAGAGCAGCACTGGAACACAACTTCATTTTTCAGGTTTAATATTTCATTTCTGTTGTTGGTGTTTGCCAGAGGTAATAAATAAAAGGGAGCGCAAATCCAGATGAACACACAACAAAACAAACTGCAGGATTAAATGTAAATTATAGTGGAACTGACACTTCTGCCACAGTCACCTTTACCAACGCTGCATTCACTGCAGGGCCATTGTGCTGGTTTTCATTATACCGCAGAGTTGTGATTCTTCCGTCGACCCCTAAAGCTATTTTATATCCTCACTAAATCACCCGAAGATGAGGCACACTGTGTGACTTGATGCAGACTTTGATGGCCCTGTTTTATGTCACAATAGGTGCCAGAGTGCTAAGTTGTGTTGATGGTGGCGGTGGGGGTTCTGTCTGCTGGATCTTTCAGGCCGAACACCCGCATGAAGTCAACACACACATCCACAGGTGCAGACAAAGCACTGCATGGCGCAATACGACAATCTGGCAAACCACTGAGCATGCACAGAAAACTCCAGACTCTGTCCATGAACCGAACCGGAGGACAATAGTGCTTCGAAAAACCATGACATCATCCCAGTCCCAGAGTGCAGGTCTGGACGCGGCCAGGAGATGGCGACAGACCCCTGCAGCGGGCTCAGACGCAGCTGGACCAGCAGAACTGGATCAGGGCGGCATTTCAAATGTCTCTTCCTTTGTTGTCGGAGTGCTGTCTACTAGACTGTGGCGATGACGTCGGTCACTTTGGAAGGAGGCGTGCTCGGCCGTCCTTATCTCACCACATGTCATTGGTATACATGGCAGGTTGCCCGAATAGTCATATTAAAAATGAGTCTCCATCAGGAGTGTTGTGTAACCAAATTAGGGGACACAGATTGATAAAACTGTGTCACTTTAATAAAAAAAAAAAAGATAAGAAAAAGTGTGAAATTATAGCAAAGTATGAAAGCAACTTTCCAGTTTTCAACACCACTACAGATGTTGTAATTAATGCTACTTCATGTTTCCTAATACCAAAAATGAAAGCAATGAAAACATCATCATCATAAGTGTACATGGAAATGATTTCAGCAGATGTAAGGGAGGTTTGAATAAACAGTCAATCAAATTGGACAAATAGAACCTATTAACAGCAAGCTATAATGATAATGTAAATAATAACAATAATAATAATAATAATAATAATAATAATAATAATAATAATAATAATAATAATAACAATAATAATAATAATAATAA
>JAOXYL010000086.1:13840758-13863856 GCA_028564955.1 Terapon puta | reverse complement strand
AAGCATTCAGTAGCTGGTAGTTTGAAGGAGTGCAAACAGCACACGTAAAGACAAAAATGTTCAAAGGTCTTAAACGATCACAGAGACAGATGGGACGTGATGAATTGTCGAAATAGGGATAATGGCGCACACTTTACAATCTCTCTTGAAAGGCACTTGTGGGGTTGCACTTGTTCGTGCACACAAACAATGACAGGTGTAGTTGCCGCCTCAGGTCGTTTAGGTGTTTTGTAAATTCTTGTTAATTGTCACAAATTTGTGATTTTTCTTTGTTAACTTTTTTTCTGTTGTTTCTTTTTTTTCTATGTGCTGAAAAAGGATGTTGGTGTTTTCAGTTAAATTCTGAAATTTAATGAGGTGGGTAGAGTTGGACGTGTCAGTGGTGGAGGTGACAGTTTTTTTTTTTATTTAAAAAAAAATAATGTTAATAAAGGCTTTCAGTTTGTGTACTTTTGAGAAGGAGTGTGCTCCAAAGTATACACTCCCCCTCCCCTCCCCCTGTGGACGGTAAGAACGCCTCCAGAAAAACTCAAATGTGTCTTAGAGGGCAGTTAAAGAAACGTATTGCATGTCTCCTTTGACAGAAGCGCTTCTTTCACCACACCTTTTGTTCCAGGTGAGCCCGGCGCAGCGACACCTTCTGCTCCAGCTTCTGCTGCTCGCGCTCGTGCTGAGCCTCGGTCTGCATCTTGATCTTGCTCTGGTAGGCATTGAGCAGCTCCATCTCCTGCTGCAGCTGCTGCCTCAGGGCCTGGCACTCGGCTTCCTGGGCCTCGTCCAGACGCAGCTGACACAGCCGACCATGGACCGCGACAGGGGACAGGGGAGGTACAAAGGGACAGGGAGAGGGAGCCGGGTAGATGGGGAGGGGGAGTTACATTGATAAGTCACACAGAAAGAGAGAGAGGGGAGAATGAGGGAATAGAGACAGAGAGGACAGAAAGGAGGGGAGGAAAGCCAACGATGGAGGGATGCAAGAGTAAGGGCAACAGGGACAGAAAGGACATGGGAGGACAGTGGAGATTTCATAAAGACGTGAGGAGAGATTGTAAACGAGGGGGAGATACAAAGGGGAAGAAAAAAAGAGGAACAGGGACAAGGACAGATGAAGACAAGATGAGGACATACAAGGAGAAAAAGATAAGCAACAGGTGTGGAGAAAGACCTTGTGATCTCCTAAGAAGTACATTTTTATCCGGAAACATGCCCTCGTGTATTCATAACAATAAATAATAAATAATTGTCCAGAAAAGAAGTGAGATGACGTAAACGTGTCTCCACATACCGCCTGCGAGGCCATCATCTCGTTGATGCTCTGCTCATATTGCTCGGCCAGAATAGCCAGCTTGCGTGTCTGCTCATCCTTCAGGGCCTTGAGCACCGTCTTGTGCTCGGCCTTGGGCGTAACTTCCATCTGGTGGTGGCGCAGGGCCTTGTACTGCTTGGTCTGCACCTTACATGTGTCCTGGAACTGCTTCTTTATCTGCAGCTCCAGAGCCTGGTGGAGAGGACAGACACCCGTAGAAAAACAGTGAAACAAGGACATTGGCAGCTAAATTTAAGGTGCAATAAATTCATGTGCTAAGTTTGTTGCAGTTAACTCTTTGTCTTCAGTCAAGCCTTAAGACTTCAGCTGCTAAATGTGAAAGGTTTAAAATAGCCAGAGGCAAAAATCATGGTTCTAGTCTTCTCAAAAGTAATGACATTCAGAGATGACACATTTGGTGTTTTTTTCATCACTTTTTTCCAAATTAATTTGTTACATCCATCTTGCATCACTGTTTTATCAAATCTTTCCGAAACATTAAAGATGTTGCTCATAGCTTGCGCCATCTTTGAGGTAGATCCAATTTGTCTTTTCATAGACACAGGAACAATTTTTAAAACGAATCTGGAAACAAAATCATTTCAAAAAGGTTTTTGTTTTCACCCCTGCATTTCAAGCACCATGGAATCACGGATAAAAAAAAAAAAAAGCCACCATCGATAGTGACTCACTTTGAGGTTCTTGGGCTGCTGCCGGAGCTCCAGCACATGCTTGCGGTGGAGTTCGCGCTCACGCCGATTGTTGTACTCGATCTGGTTCTCCAGCTCTGTCTGGTGCTGCAGGCGGATCAGGTCCATCCGCAGCTTCTGCAGAGTCTTCAGCTGCCTGTGCTCCAGTTCCTGCATGGACTCGTCGTGACGGATTAGCATGGCGTGCTCCATCTCTTTCTGGGTCTTCTTCTTGTTCAGCTCCTAGGAGGTCCAGGAAGGAGAGGGGGAAAGCAAGCATGGGTGACTCGTTTGTTCAGCTACTTGTGACGTGACACATTTTCACATGCACAAATCAAATTCCCTCAGCTGAAAAATCAATAAATATCAAACACATCCCAAATCTTTGAGATTCATTTTCCATTGAAGCACTCTAAAACGTGACTCAAAGGTTTGTGTATTTCCCACAGGAAACTTTTGGACCTTCTAAGACTTGCTTCAGATTTACAAAACAGCTTTTCAGATTATGACATTGTTGTCTTGCTTTACCCTGGACTGATAATCTTCTTATGGCTAATAAGAAACACCTCACAGATCTAAAGAACAATGGGTGTAATTATCAAGACACACTGCTGTTTGCTGGGAAAAAAAATATTCTGGTTTTCTAATCACATTGGACCTGTTCACGCCAACACCACAACAAAATCCATTAATAAACAAGGGTTTTACTTTAACTTAAACTTTTGAACTGGACATGTATGGTTTCATGAACTTTATTTGTACAGTTACATAAAAATGGCTGTTTTTTTTTACTTTAACTTTAGCTTTAATTGAACATTATGTTTTTATGGATGCACATCCTCCAAACCTCTCGAATCTGTTCCTGTTCCAAGTCGTGCCTCTTGATCATCACTTTGCGCTTGAAAGCACGGCAGTTCCTGTCATAGAAAACTCTCTGCTGGGCCAAGAGATGGGCCTCCTCCTCGGCCTGGGAATGCTGCATGTTCTCCTTGTGCTTTGACAGACGCTCCTGCTTCTCCTTCTTGGGTGTGCTATGGTCTTCATTCATCTCCTGAGAAGGGAGCAAATATATGACTGATAAGACGTAGCCAGTTATGAGCTAAATCCGAACAATGACTGGTATATTTTGCAGTTAAGATTTTGTGCAGGTATCACTCAATAGCTGGTAAGTGTGGATTAGTATTATCAATTATTGGCAGTGGGTGAGGAACTATCCTGTGTGTGTGATGTGGACATGTGAAAAAGGAATACAAACAAAGAAATGTTCATACTACATATTATTATGCATGTTTGGAATAAGGAAATAAATAAGTAAATAAATAATAAATGAATAATAAATACTGTCGAAATAGTGTTGTACAATATCAAGTGTTTTTAGCAAGAGCATATGGCAAACTCTAATTGACCTTCTGTCCCGAACTACAGATGACTTTCATAGCCAGAGGAGGGTTTAAAAAAAATTTCAGCCAAATCTATCCCTCCTCAGTCTGAGTTCTCTTTCTCTTTCATGGGCTTTAAGGTAATCTACAACTTGAGCTAATGCACTTAACACATGAGCCTGATCCCCGCTCTCTGTGGTGTCTAATTCCGTTATAGCCCTCAGTTGGTGGGAAATATCTCTCCCTGCCAGCAATGCTTTCTTTTAACTGTGCTGACCTAATTTTGGTCACTTATCTTGTCACTGGAAACACAGTGTATCACACTCCCAGCCCACAGGAGTATACTCTGGACCGAGTTTCAAGGTTGTGGAGGCACACAAAATGCACATTGTGCGTATGGATCTGTGGTTTTCCTTTCCTTGTTTGTGTGTATATATATGTGTAGGAACAAAGTGAGTAGGCTGAGTGACTCAACGCAACTTCCAAAACACCACTTTGGAGGTATCGAATGTGCATGTTTGTGTGGGGGAGGGCTGATTCAACAGTAAACAGCATACAGGGCCGTGTGTCACACACGAGAGAGGCGTACAAAAGAGCTCGACCAAAGAGGAAAAAGGAAACCAACAATGACAGCACACCTCCTTAATCTTCTCTTTGCAGAGTTTGTACTGCTTCTTTTGATTATCCAGAAAGGTGGTCAGCTCCTTCTTCTGCTGGGCCACGATCTGCTGTTGGAACTTCTTCTCATCCGCCAACGCCGTCTTCATCTGAGCATGAAACAGGAGGAAAACAGGGGCTGTTACCTTACTATGGAGGCTTTAATGAATACAAGCAACAAGCTCTACACCAAACTGAACAAAGGTTGCACAATAATGCTTGGATATCTGTATAGTTATTTAAATGATCAGAATGAGCTGGATAATGACTTATTGTTTCAGTCATTGTAAAAAAATGGATTAAAAATAAATATTCTCCGATCACAGCTTGTGCAATGTGAAGATTTTATGCTTTTCTGCTTAATTATAAAATAAATACTTTGGTTTTGGACTGTTTGCAAAGAAAACAAGATGAAAATTTCTCCTTGAGCTAATAGAAACTGTACTTGACGCAACAATGGACTGACTGGCAAGTTGAGCTTTTTTTGTTTTGTCAGTTTAATTACATTTAATGACAAGAAAACTGAGATTACAAATTAGTTGTTTTGTCGATAAGCGTCTCATGATGTTAGTAACGCAAAGTTTGTTTTCTTGTCCGGTCCTAAAGTATCCAAAGAAAGTGGCATCATTAAGTAACTTGGTTTAGCTGGTGGACATGTCACTCGCATGTGGTATTGACATGTTTCTGTAAAGGGTTGCATGCTGGTCTACTGTACATTGACAGATATACTATCTCCCTGGCTGGTCTGGCTCGCTGTGTGCTAATCACAGAGATATGCAGCTTGTTTTTCAGACCGTGACATTTTGTGACCCACTTCTGCCCTTGTGTTTCATCTTGTGTCATTGGGTGGCAGCAGTGTGTAAAGTCTTGACAAATGCTCCTCAGGATTCAATGTAAGACTGCGGTTGTAAGACCGGTTCAAAGAAATAACATTTCTGAACAGAAATAAACTTCACAAGCACATCCGTCTGTGTTTTTCCAAAGCAGACCTTATCTCCCAGCCAACTGTTGCACAGTACATATGGGTCAGTGTGATCATCTGTGAAATAACTTAGGGGTTACTGTACTTATACATTCTCTCGTGATTTTCCACTCTTGTCCTGTTACCCCCCTCCAAACCCTGCACAAATCGCACCTCCTTCTCAGTGTGCACGGCGTGGCGTTTTGCCAGCTTCTCCAGCTCGATGTAGGCGTTGTTGGCCTGCGTCTCCACCTCCTTCTGCAGCTTGAGCCGGTGCTCGTCCATCTCGGCCTTCAGCTTGTTCTCCAGGGCGATCAGCTGCTTCTGGTGCTGCCGCCGCATGCGCTTGTAGCCCGACATCTGCTCCCGCAGCTCGCTCTCCTGCTCATGTTCGTGGATCTGTTTGGTCACCTGTGGAGAAAGAGAAGTTTGGAGATGTGAGCGCTGACATAGCTGATTTTTGATAGGACCAAAAAACACATTTTTAATGCCACCGCAACAAAATAAAGGATATTCAAAGATGTTGTGCATCAAAAGAGAAACACCTAACATGCTACCTGTATTTTGTAAATATACAACATTGATCACATATATTGACATTCAGGTATATATTTCAAGAAGAACTGAAAACAAAATTCATTCAACACACTTTTAGAGATACAAGAAAAAAGTCTGAACCTGCAATGGGAAATTAAGACCTTAAAAAAAGAAATACTGTGAACTCTCTTTAGATGAAGCTACCAAACGAGCCCAACAAAAGCTCTTTCATCTGCCCATCGCACATACACACTGCACAGATCGGGCACCAACAAAGGATCCAAAATATATTTAAGCCACATTGTTTGTGAAAAAAAACCTATTAAAAAAAAGAAGAAAAACGCAACATAATGAAATTCAAGATAAGAAATGGACCAAACCGACATGTTTTAACAAATATAATCTTTCTTTTTTTTCTTTTCTTTGAGGAAAAACCTACACCAGACACACCAACCTGAGGACAGAAAGGGTTCTCCACATCTAGGTAGTACTCGCTCCGCATCTTCTCATAAGTTCCACCTGAACTCCTCAGGCCAAACATGATGGCGACTTTAGCCAAGTGCACCAGCATCCAGGAACCTTGTGCAGCATCCTATGCCCGACAGCACCCTGTCTGAGCTCCGATGCCACCCTAAGACCCCACCTTACTGGACAACGACCCCCCTCCCCTTCCCCTCCCTCTCCTTGGTTCGCGCCCTGGGCACGCAGCGGCCGAGGCAGGCGTGTGAACTGTGAATGAGGCAGGCCGACCACACGGGCCAACAAGAGCACAGAGCGGCTCTTTAGTCGGGCTAACGCTAAGCGGCGGACAGCAGGTGGGTCACATGAATACCTCATTGAGAAAGAGTGAGAAGTTGGAGAGGGGAGGTTTAGAGAGAAGCAAGCAGAGAGATGAGGGGGGGTAGTGGTGGTGGTTGGTGGGGGGTGGGGGTGGGGGGGGGGGTGGATTGCAAAGGCTAAACAGCAGATGGAGAGTGACCGAGAGAGTTAGACAGAAAAGGAAAAAAACAAAAATAATGAGAAGTAAAATAAGAGCATCTAGAGGGAATGAGGGGGTCAGAGAGTTGGTGTGAAAATAAGTCGAGGCTGACCCCCCCCTCCCTCCTCCTCCTCCCACCCTCTCGCTCCCTAATCTGTGCTGAATCAATACCCCACTGTAACAGCAGCTCCCAATCCCAGTCACTTGCCTCGCTGCCACCCTGCATGCTGCCACAAAGGGCCAAGTCACGTCATGTGACAGCTTCTTTCACACAAGGTTCAGGGACTGGAAAGGAGATCATATTCAGCAGGAGGAGGATTGTGTGTGTGTGTGTGGGGGGGGGGGGGGGGGTCATGCAGGCTAAAGGTGAATGTTCCAGTGAGATCAGTGGGAATTGAGTCACTAAATAATTTTGCTTATTTTGCAGTTCATGGTGGTTTGTGTCCAGGAAGTTTAATGTTGCAATTAAAGGAAAATGATAATGGAATAGGAGAAATGCTGATGAGACTTATCTGTGTAATAACAAATCAGTGGGGTGAGGTTGTTTGTATAATAATAACTGTTCACTTAGACATGTGTACAGTTTGAGGTCTGGGGCTTCACTGGGTGTCTGGTGTAAATGAATATCAATTATTCCCAGGGCTGCTCTTCAATAGTCAATCAGGGCCAGCACAGATTTTAAACATGCATTATCATAAAGAGTCTCAAAAGAGTTTTAAATGGAAAAACAAAAGCCAGGAGCATAAATATTTGTAACATAAAGGAAATGAGTTGAGCCAGTTCTTTCTTCATTGTGCCAATGATCTGAGGTAAAACAGAGCAGGTCAGGGTTGTTTTCCTACAGAGTTGCAAAGAAAACTATTAGCTGAAAATGAAATGCGCTGCACAAAGTTATTATTTTATGTTTTTAAAACAAGTCAGCAGCTTTTTATATTTATACAACAAATACTTTCTTGAGAACAGAGGAAGTGTTTCTTCCAAAATACTTGCACCACTGTCATGTTCTTTCAAGCCTGAACTGGCTCAGGTACGAGACAGAAGAAGAACAACAACAAGACCTGGCTGTGCTTTGAATGTTGCTACAGATGTATAGTAACACATGGTTAAGTCATCTGGCTAAAGACGGGAAGCTAAAGACCTCTACAGGCCCTCGTTTATTGTGCTGCTTTCCTGTAGATGCACACATGAGGGGGGCTCTGTACTTTCAGATGTCTGTGTGGCTCTCAAAAGGGATGCAAATGCAAAAGAGGAGCATCTGGTTTAACCACAACCTCTGCCATTCACCTGTGAAATACGCTTTTTTTTTTTTAAAACTCTTTTACAAAACTACAGAGCAGATTCCATTGAGGCAAACTGCTGTGAGTTACAAGCTGACCGATGGGGAAGCTGCATGTTTTGATGCGTAAACTAAAATCCTCTGCCCTGTTGGCGACGTGCTGATAGGTTTACAGGCTGTCGGGTTACAACTTGCAATCGGGAGCTGAAGACGAGGCTGAAATATTTTACAATCCCGTCTCTCACAGTCTCATGCATCAGTCAGTTACTTCATCTGACCTATAATAACCCCTGCCCTCGCTCTCGCGTTCTCGTCATGTCTCACATTTGTCCTCCGTCTCGCTTTACGTCGGTCTCTCTCCTCCCATGTCCTTTCCTCTTTCCTGTCATCTCCCATGATAATTCCTCACCCTTTTCTCATTTTTCATCTTTCCTTCTCTACCTTCTTCCCATGCCTTTTCTCGCGTTCCTCTCCTCTCTCCATGTATTTCCACCTCCACATAAGATCAGACTCTACACTTGTGTCCCCTCTGGGTGACGATACTCGTCACCCTCTTTTTCAACCCCCCCCACCCGTCTGTCTTTGTCACTCCAGATTTCAATCTGCACTGCTCTTTTGTCTCTCCACTGTTTGTTTATCTGTCCTTTACATCCCTCTGATATCTACCGTCTGTGTCCTCCACCATGTCTTTACCGTCTCCAGCACCCATGTTCTTTCATTTTAATCACCCTTTAATCTCTTTATCACCATGATTTCCTCCTTCCTGTCTTTCAGAATTATAAACAACATATTTGTCACTCAGCGATTTCTATACTTTACTGTTTATGGGAAACTTATTATTGATGGTATGTTTACGTTTTCCATTTTTTTAATCCTTTCAGCTCGTTAATGTTCTCTCTATTCTCCCGCTCTCCGTCGTCTCCTTTCTCCGGCGATCCACGTCTCTCACCATCTGGACCCCCCGTTCTTCTCTCTCCGTCTCTCTTTTGTCTACCTGCTGATTCCAGTCTCAGCGAGTCGAGGCCAATCTGAGGACGTCTGCGCGCGGCAGATAAAGATGATGTCATCTCTTTCAGCGCTGGCGGGCAGTACCGGTGCTTTCACACAACTCGGATACTGTGGTTTACACGATGCCGCCTCCCTTCAAGACAGGCAGCCTCAGTTACACAGAGCTGCAGAGGCAGCTCAGCTGCTTACATCTGAGGTTATTTAGTTCGGCTTTAATCGACAGCAACTTAGCAGCTGAATTTTCTTTTTAGTTCAAATTTATACGATGTGAAAGAGATTCTTTAGCAAAAAAATGATAGTAGAGAAAATGAATGAAGAGATGAGTCCAGAATTTCTTTTTCTTTGTTAAGTTGAAATTTATGTGCATTGAAGAGAAACATTTATCTTTTCTCTTCTTTTGGGCAGAAAGACAAATGTCCTTAATCACGTCTGGGACATCTCACCAGGACACAAAGTGATGAAGAGGTAGGCTCATTCAGGAAAACAAAATCTCTCTCGCCAGATTTGTGATCTCTCTTACTGTGGACGAAGTACAGAACCTTATAAGCAGCTAAGCTTGTGCTGCTTGTAGTTGTTAGAAGCTGGAATTATTAACTTTGTTTCCTACTGTGACTTATAATTGAGAGGAGAACCATGGTTAGATGATCAAAAGGGAATTTCGAATAATTGCAAGGTAAAATGTCAAAATTATAAATAATTATTAACAATGAATAAATAAATCCTAATTATGGGTATTTTGTAAGTCAAAATTGTACTATAACATTTAAAAAAGCTTGTGGACATTTTCAACTAATTAACTTTTAAACTATGTGTTTTTCTAAAAATAACCCTAACATGTTAAACGAGAAAAAAAACACTCTTTGACTCTTTGGTCATGAATACATACATGTCTATGTGATGGTTAAGAGAAACAGAGAAACAGAAACATTCTGAGAGGACTTCACACGGGAAGATGCACATTTTACAAGGATGGCTTAATGCTATCAATGTTTAGTACGACATAAGACTAGAAATATAAGGTGTATCACCAACAGATGGCTTAGTGAATTATTTTTATTCATAGGCTCACACAGTGCTGGCCTATCACTGGCAAACGTGCTGGTCAAGGACAACATGAGGACACAGACGCACACACTCCTCTTCTTTGCTCATGTTCTCTCATGTCTGGTTTAATACCTGACAGCTGAAGGGACTCACAATTAAAACCAGTGGGTCATGGATGGGTAAACACACACACACACACACACACACACACTCACATATGCTTACACACAACACCACAACTACTTACTAGTTACTACTAGAGCCGGTTTCCATGACAACAGACGGGGAGAGCGAGAGAGAAAGAGATGTGGAGAAAGAGAGAGAGAGTGTGCAAATACCACCCCCTTCAACTCAGAACATCGAGTCAGATCTGAGAATGATGTATTATCAAGTGCAGGAGAGGAAGGAATAAAGGAGAGGGCGGAGGGAGGGGAGTGGTAATGCAAAACGCCGTACAAAAGGAGAAAACAATAAGAGAGAAGTAAATGAGAGTACAGATGCCAGAGGAACAGAGGTCTGAAACTGGAGCAGAAAAAAAGAGGTAGAAACCAAAATTTGGACTCACGGGAAGAAAATTAAATATTAAGTACAGGGGAAAAGAGATGAGAGTTTTTTCAAATAAACACCAAAAGACAAACAAGCCTGTTTTTCAAACATCCGTTTGTTCAAATATGGATGCATTTCTTCAGCATGGACACATCATAGGACGTCACATTCAGACAGAAGTAGACATAAAGTAAAATAAATGTCCCCTCTGTATCGCCACATGCTGCTACGGTGTAAACTCCACACTCTGAAAGCTCTGAACACTTCTGTAGAAGCAAAAATCTTTCCCAAAGCTACACAATTTTCAGGGTGAATGAAGGTAAATACTTTAGGCACAATAAAAGAACATGCTTTGGGATCTCAGAAAGCGAAAACAATAATACAGTGAAAATTTTAATAAAACTTACCAGTGAGGCTGATTTTATGGTGGCGAAGCGGCCCTGGTTCTTGTAATTTTGTGCCTGGCTGCTCTTGTCGGAGGAGGCTGGCCTGAGCCCCGACCGGAGGTCCCTGTGGATCCCATCGTCCCAGTTGTACTGATGGTCCTGCGTGAAACACACACAAACACAGTACATGGAAAAATGCAATCTGAGTACAAGTCATTGATTAAATCACAATTTGTTTTTTCTAGTGTAGTGAAACTTCAAATTGAAGGTGAAAACTGCGGCACTCCAGGACACTTCAGAGGTTTTAACTCAGGAAAAACTGTGTCAGTGTTTCAGCTCTTCATCATTTTTCTGTGACTTTTTGAATAACTAAATTCCCCATTGATTTTAATCATACAACATCAAGACCTCAAAAGGAATCTTTAGCATTTTCTAAAACTGTGCCAATTGTAACCTTGCAAAACATGATGATGAAATGTCAACACTCACTTCCCCCATTAAAAACTTATTGAACATTTCCAGGAGCTTGGGGACCAAAGAGTTGATTCATGTGAGAAAGGAACTTCATCAGCATCTGAAAACAATGTGTCACTTTCATTTGTTCTCAGCTCAGCCCCTGAACTTGAAACAACACATTGGCTGTCTGTTCATAAAGTGACATCCTTATTCATGCACTGTCAAAACACAAAGAGCAGATGAAGAAAGAGAATGACAGAGCAGTGACAGCCCTCTCTTCACTGATTTTTAAGTCATATGAAATATTCAACGGGAATGTCAGGCATTGTGTTGACCTCTGTGTGTGTGTGTGTGTGTGTGTGTGTGTAGGTTGACAGAGCTGTAAGTGGGGAAACGGTGGGGAGTGTGTGCTGCTTGTCGACATGTGTACACAGCCTTTGTTCTCAGAGTGTGAACGGTGTCGGTGATGAACTTGAAGCGATCTGCCAAACAGTGAGGACTGTGTCGATGGTTTCCATGGTATCAAAGTGAGGAGGGGTAGAGAGGTGTGTGGGGGGATTACACACACGAACACACACACAAACACACACACACACACACTTAAAAGCAGAAAGAGAAATCCAGAGGATGTATGGATGGAGGCAGGTGTCCTTCTATTCTCAAATGCAGTGTTGTTACCTCAGAAAGAAAGTCATTGTACCAGTAACATGGCCTTTTTTGACTGTGTTTGCCTCTTTGTCTGTGCTCACCAAGGATTAAATTTCTTAGAAACCTACATACAAAGCTTTTTTGGAATTAGTGTTTACTACTGCAAGAATACTACTAGACCAATTCAAATAATAATACAATTTTTAAGGGAAAGTGTGGTCCTTGTCTGTAATCAGGTTTTAATTCCACCTAGAAGGATTCACTTTTGAGTGTGATTTTTTTTCTCCACAGATCACGAAGAAAGACAAACTGAATGAAGATCAATGGAACTTGATGGACAGATGTAAAAATGTGTGAATGGACACAGGATTATACTTCAGTATAATCAGCCATTAGATACTCTGCTTCTTCTGTTTTGTCATGATGAAAGAGTTTCAAGAGGGTCAATTCCTATTTTAAACTACACTGGTATTTACGCCCCATCTTTCTCAGTCTTTTTCACTCAGATATTTCTTTTACGTAATTAAAAATGTCTGCTATTTTCCTTTAATATTTTGTTTATTGTCCTTCTGTGTTTTACTTGTGTTCTGTTGTGTCAAGATGTATCTGGCATTAAACTAAAGGCTCTAAATGAAATGCAGTTTTTATCCAATAACAACAACACTTAAAAAGTGTGGCATTGTTATGAGTACTGACACTTTTGATCTGAGAGTACATGTCTGAAGTTGGTGGTTTTGTTTGGCTGTGTTGTTCCAGTGTTCTCCAGTTTTAAGGAATTTGGAGTCAAACTGTGCTTTGGGAGATGTCTTACACAAAGCAGGGAGAGAAGTCGAAATATATCTTCTTAAAAGAAAATCTATGAAAATGTGCCCTGTTTTATACTATTAATAGCGCTACACCTAGTTTAACACATTAATATAAATGCATTTGGAACATGACAGGTGGTGGTGATGAAAGTGTGCTTGCTGTCATCTCACAAGATAACATTTTCCAGCTCTGGTTTAGTGGTTTTGTGCAACTTTCCAGCCCTAGAGACCCACCAGCTGCCTCTCTCCATCCAACCCTCACCCCTGAACTTTACCTTCTTGGTGTGTGGGGAGGAGTCCAGGGTGCTGCTGTAGTCCTGGGGGTGCATCATGGTCATGTCAGAGCAGCTGTCGTCCAGCGCCTCGTGCATGCTGTTGATGCTGCTGCTCTGGCTGCCCGTGCTGACCGAGGTGCTGGGGATGGAGTGGTTGCTGCCCAGGCTGTTCATCTTACAGCTGGCTGCCTCGCTGTCCTGCAAGAGAACAGCCGCAGGCGTGTGGTCATAAACACATGCTCCCACAATTAAGCACTCAAGAGACTTGATATTGTACACAGATGCAAAATAACCATGCAGATAGACTCCTGTGTCCTTCATCCCTAATATTCACAGGTCTCTCCAAATTGCTTCATTATGTGCGGTCACATCAATACCGGGAAAATAACTGATGACCCCTAGATTGCATTAGAGTCAAAGTCATGTTAAATTGCCCATTAACCTCAGATTGTTCGGGTGTGTGTATGTGTGTATCATTCACCAGAATCGGCTCCGATGTTAATGTACAGTGCTCTGACGGAGACGTCTTCAGATTAGAAGGCCACATGAGTGTGTGTGCATGACAGATAAAGGGCTTCAACCCGCTTTTAGGTGGTACAGGTAATTCAGTTATGTCTGTAGTAGCAAACTGTGTTAGGATGTTATAATCAGCCTTTCCACATGCATAGTATCTTCCCCTGAAACCAGAAAACTAGGTTTGGGACTGCAGGTGAAGTAAAGCCTTGGGCAGCATCTTGCAGTGGTGCTCTGAATCGTGCCACGTGGTGTAGGATGACACTATTGTGGCTGCTAGCCTCCCATGCCTGTTCATACTGCCTCAGGCCAGGTCAGCTAGGGGACATTTCATGTCAGTGTCAGACTACCGAGTCTGTAAGAGGAAGGCTCCCGTTTGTTATGATGTCAAACTGCTGGACTGCAGCCATCAACAGTATTTCTATATTCAATCCAACTTTATTAGAGCGAGAAATACAGCAGATAAGAATAACTGGGACAAAAGAACAGTATCTGGTTCCTCCATCTTTGAGACTTGAGTGCTTTTTAAAGGTTCTATGAACATCATTTCAGACAAACTATCCTGTCCTCACCTTTTGTGTGAGAAAAATATGAAACACTCGCTCACTGTGTTAAATTACAATAAAAAACTGAAAGACTGCAGTGAAACTAAAATAATAATGTGATTAATTGGATCCTTGGACACTTTAACACCTTGCTCTTCATTCCCCTTTTTTTCCCCTTTTGTGTACAATAACCTTATCCACTGTGCATGTACAAACTGTGCAATATTCTAATTTAATATTTTAATTTAATTTAACCACATTTCATATGAAGCCATATTTATTTATTTATCTATTTGTCCTACTTCATCCCACCTGGAGGTTATTGTTATTGCTTATTTGCCTATTTTAATCCTAATTTATACTGTCCTGTGTGCTGTCTGTCCTTCGTCTCTGTCTCTGTTTCTTTTTGCTGATGGAAATTGGAATTTCCCTGAGGGAGTCATCCCAAAGGGATCAATAAAGTGAAGTCTAAGTCTCAGTCTAAGTCTAATTGTTCTTAGTGCCATTCTTTAACCAAAAAAAATCATTCCAGTTTCTCAGACAAAGAAGATTCACTCATTTCCCCACATGAATATCATTATAAACTGAATGTCTTAAGGGCTGCGAATGTTGGGCAGACAGAAATCTGAAAATATAACTTGCAGTCTTTGTCAAAAGCATGCTGCAATGTTTTCATATTATATTCAGCAAAGGTGCTGGATTAGATGATGAAGAAATTTTGACTCACCTCAGCCATACACTGCTATATGTACCTGTTTTAAAAGTGACTACCTGGATATCATTAAGATCTTATTTTTTCACCCATTGTCTCAGCTGTTTTTTGCACAAAAACTTGAAGACACTCTCCTTGAAGTAAAATTTGGAGAGTTTTAATCAGAATTAAAATGGCACTAAAGTGGTATCATGCTCTTTATTTGCCTCCTTTGACTCCTGACAAACTCATCTCTGTATGATTTTGCTTTCACAAGACTCCGATCAACTCCCCCTTGTCTTTTGCATTAACTTGTCCCCCCACCGTCTCCCTCGGACTCCCACCTCCTCCTCCTCCTGGCTCTCCCCCATGGGTCCATTGTGTTTCTCCTGATAGAGGATCTTCTTCATCTTGCGATACTGCAGATTATCCAGCTCACGCACTGCGTCCTTTGTCCTCTGGATGAGGTCAATGAGAATACGGGGAGAACGTTCCCGACGCACAAAGTCATGCTGGACAAAGAAGAAGATGGAGAAAGTCAGTTAGTTTGCTTGGTCAGGGGTTTTTTAAAGAGGCATAGAAGAAGACAACAACTGGTTAAAAGCTAAATTTTTTTAAATAATGTGATTTAAGTCAAGTTAAGTTTTACCTTAACCTTCATGCTAAATCATGTTATGAAGTATAAGATGTCAAATGTTTATGTTTTATTTTTCTTAAATCTGTTCAAGTATTATTATATTAATGATTTCCCCTGAAAATGTTATAGACTACATGTCACAATCAATTTAAGCTATTACTTAACTGCTACCAAGAACCTTTATTTGGGAAAAAAAGCCAAACACAAAAGTGTAGTTTACTTGAATAATGAGGGAAATGTAAGTGGTATATTTTCAGTAAATATACAAACTGAGGTTTGAGAACATGTCATACCTGCAGGACATTTAAGCTTTTACACAGAATGTTGGCATTGTGAAAGCTCTAATAAATCACATTAAAAAAAAAAAAAAAAAAACATAACTAATAATTAACACTTGCTCTTTGAGGAATCGCGATCAGCTTCTTCCATGTGGTGTATATTTTGAGAGAACAGACTATCACTAGAGGGCGCCTGCAGGTTGCTCAGCCTATTTCGTGTCACAGCTCCACATCTTCTAGTACACTGAACACATGGGATCTGTGAAAGATTCTCCATAACATTGATTTTCATTAATACTCTTAATCCTTTTCATACCAATAAATCTTAACTGTCTTAACTGTATTTGCCTTGGCTCCAAATTAATGACAGCTTCAATGAAATTATATCAAGAAACAAAAAGAACCATTGAGTAATATGCTGAAAAAGAAGGTTTCCGTCTTTTAATCTGTTTTTTTCCTAGAAGGTCTACAAACATCAACTAGTCTGGAAAGATAAATGAATTTAAGGGAATAGTCATGATTTAACAGCAGAACCTATGAGGCACAAAGTATAACAGGACCCCTGTTACAGACATTGGAAATGAGCAAACTGACTAAAAGAAAGTTAAAAAAATTCTACAGAAAAGAAATTAAATGTTTTCAACATTACTATTACATAAACATCAGATTCTCTTAAAATACATGATTACTTAATGATATTTTTTAACATTGTACATCAACAGGTGACAATCGGTGGGGATGCAACGTGTCTGTAATTAGATGGAGGTTTAATTTGGTGAAGGTCAGGCCACTATGCATTTATGTAATTATTTATTTTGTGTTACATAACCAGAAGGTCAGAGGATGGGTGGGGCTGGTGGGGCTCAGGTACTTTGTTACTGACATCAAGATGAAAATAAAACTAAAACATCTTCTCTTCTCTGCGCTTCCGCCCACTCCACCACACACACATATTCACACCTCCTGTTAGTCACCCTCATTCATAAAATATTGTGTGCTTACATGGATGAAATGTATGCAGCCTCAGAGTACAAGACTAAAATATATATAATGTGTCAGAAAAATAAAAAAAAATATTTTTAGATATATATTTAGGTCTATTTCCAGCCCTCTTTCTCTGTACACCTCCCTCTCCATGTGACAGATGCTAGTGTAATGGGTTAGTCAGGACACAGGGGAATGACATCACGCTCTGAAAATAGAGATGAGAGTGATTTGTCCCGTTTTCTGACAGACCTACACCAGAGTGTGGGTGCTTGGCCACCCCCGCCCCGTCGACCGTTATCAGTTATCTCCACATTCCTTACTCTTGGATGTCAGTTTTAAGAAGAACTGAGTATGAATTTGTACTTAACCATTTAACTCTGCTGGGTATCATCAATTTGGGGTGTTTTGAACGCATTTGATCACATATTATTAACTTTTTGGAATACCCTCTTTGTTTTAGTTCATCTAATTTATTGTACTGCAATTACAGTGGCAGTCATGACGATTCCCACTCAAAAAGCTAAAAGTCAAAATTTTGAGAATTAGTCTTTTTTTTTTCTGATTATAATAATAGCAATCTCATATCTGTAGAGTAAATATAAAGCGAGAGCCAGGGGCTGTTTAGCTTAGCTTAGCATAAAGACTGGAAACAAGGGGAAACATCTAGCCCTGCTCTGTCCAAAGGTTAAGGTACCATACAGACAAAAAAAAAGACATCTTCTTATTTGACAACAATGCAAATGTACACAAAATGACTGCAGTAACTCATAAAAGTCATTTATCCAACTATAAAAATAAAATTCTCAATATTCACTGGTTCCAGCTTCTTAAATGTGAAAAGGATATTTTCTGTTTTATATTACTGTAAACTAAATCTTTTTTTTTTTTCGACCGCTGCTCTAACAAAAGAATCAGTCTTAACACATCCTCTGCTGTGGAAAACTATGATTGGTTTGAGGTCTGCTACTTAATTTATGGGATTAAAAAAGACACCCACCCAAAGACAAACAACACCCAGAGCTATTTTTAACTGTTCAAAAGAGCATTTTTGCTAAAACGGTGGATAGTTATAGGAGGTGACTGAGAGGTTATTATTTCATTATGTATATAATCACCATTACTCTGAATGAGCTATACAGGGAAAGAGTGTGTTTAACCTGAAGCCAGAACACTGATAGCTCAAGGCTCGCAGATTAGTGACCTGATTTCCCCTTTAAAGAGCTTGGAGGGGCGTGTGCTTGTGTGTGTGCGTGCACTGAAAGAAAGGATGATTTTGTGTGTCTGAGAGGAGAAAGTGGGGTATTAATCATAAGCTAACACCCCACCCATCCAAGCCCTTCACTATAAAACAGGCCCTTCGACACTGATCCAAAGTCTGTTTGGTACTTATCCCTCTTTAATGGTTTTTTGGCCAGGATTTGGGTCAGGGGCATTGGGAAGAGCAAATTCCAGTCTAAATGTCGATCCTGTCCAGACGGAGGTCTTGGGCGCCTTATTTAACCGCTGCCTAACCTTACACTATCCCTTCATCCTACCTAAGGTGAGGCAGGTGTGAAAATTCCTGCTTGAGCTCCCACACTGTTGAGCGTGATCACCAAGAACATAAAACTCTTAGTGGGTCAATAGGATTACCTGTTGGTCACACAAACAAAAAGATCAACTCTCAATCACAGGGAAACACAATGAACACACACGGATTAACACCGTCTACATTCATTGTGTTAGTGTGGGGCGTTATTGGGCAGGATGGCTAAAGGAATGTCATTATAATGACCAACCTGCAGCTGAATTTTGCTGCATCTTGCTTTTTATTCGATGGATATATAAAGAATAAAAGAGAAAACAACTATAAAATCTAACATCTTAGGTTTGCATTCAGTCAGGGACTTCTGTGTATGTCTATCTCCATCTCTTCCTCCCCTCATTTTCTGTCATCTCCCTGCTGTAACTAACCAGCAACAAAAGGCACAAAAAAGGAAAAGAATTAGGAATTAAGAATTATGAGAAAACGTTTCTTCTGCCCATGAAAGACTTTCACATATAATGGGCAGTTATAGTTGCTGTTCTAATTGGGTCTTATTCAAAGGACTGGTATAAAAGCATTACATATACAGAATTCTAGGGAGCCCTTAAGGACCATGGATAAAAGGTGTGGCACAGCACAGGAAGTAGAGTTATAACAAAGAAAAAAAAGAGAGCGGATAAACCATCCTCAGCAGGGTGCTTCAAGAGAACACTGTGCGTATGCTTGCGTATTGGGGAGCTGTGGGTGGGTGGGAATGACTCATCCACATGGCTCTGGGACTGATTGAGACAGGAAGTGAGGTCACAGCTGCAGGGATTACAAAGGAAGCCCACTCACTCGTAGCAGCTCCCCTGACGAGGGTCTGTCCTGAGGAATTTTCAGTAGGCAGTAGTCGACAAAGCTCCGGAAGGGGTCAGACCTGGGTAAAGAGGACAACGAGATGGAGGTCAATGCTACACCCTCTCAGGCAAAACATATTTAAATCCAGATAACTTGTGCAGAAATAACAGTGGCAATCTAATGACAGGCTGCCTTCAGCCACAGCTATTGTACTTACTGTCAATGCATGTTTAAGCCAATGAGTAATCTCCCGTTCTGTTGTGCTGTGTTTATCATATCAATGAATTAAACCGCAGCAAGTCAATGTAATCTTTTAGTGTAGCCACATATATGAACCATATATGGATTATGTAAATATGTGGAGCAATAAAAATATAGGCCACTGGAGCTGTGGAACACCGTGCCACTGACTGCGATCTAAAAATATGCTCATGAAAACATAATATGTAACACTGTTTGGGCTGGGCTACGGGCCGTCAAGATAAAGTAGCCTGTTGTGCTATTTAAGATCTTGATATTAATTTTACACACTTAGGGTCACTAAGTGCAATGCACCACCTCGTTCCTCCTAAACCTCTACATCTATGGCAAAGGTCCGTGATTGAGCCTGTGTGTACAGTGTGGCTTTGTGTTTGTGTTCTGAAGTTATACTATGGAGCTGATGTCGCCACTAGTCTCATCTGGCAGGATGCTGCTAACGCCTCGGGCCGCTGGAGCTCGTCCAAAAATACCACAACCCTGCACCACCCCACACGACCGCTCACCTCAGCACGATGCTAGAAACCAAACGCTAATTTCACAACAATCTCAACATTCAACATTCTCCATGCACAGACACAGGAAGCTAAATTCAAACAAAAAAGGCTCCTTCTGCCTCGTGTTCCTGATGACTGTCACACAGTATATATGCTCTCTTTTAAGGTGCACAGATGTTATTTAAGTGGGAGCTTGGGTGGAAGACACAGGAAGGCCACTGATGCCTTCAGGTAGCTATGAGGTAGGAAGAGAGCAACATTCAGCTTCTTGCCTCAGCTGCGCAGAAGATGCAGATTCTTGCAACATACGACGAGGACCAAACGCTGACATGACTTGCTGACATGTTAAGGACCACACACGCTCCACTTTCATGCCACAGCAGTGATGGCATGAAGCACACAAAGGTAAATTATGGTGAGAACATCAAACGTGGGGTTAATATTTGATGAGTGTTGTTTTCCCCCACGAGATTCGCAGCTCACATGCAAAGTGTGAGCAGTAATGGAGGAATGGCGAAATATTTGCTGCCTCGCTGAATTCCTGCTTGCATCCTTTTACATCGTTTCTCGCAGTTTAGATCACATACCTGCCTATAAATCCACACTGAGAAATATCTTATGCTTTACCCAAGTTCACCTTCTTTTCACAGCCTTATTACTTTCAGTTTCTCAGCTTTGAACTTTGCATGTAAAATAATTATGCAGTAATCAGTATGATATCCAATGTATATTACTGTGTGTATTGCATAATTATCTGCTAGCTAACACGAGTGATACCATTTGTTAGTTGAGAATATAGAACATGAAAGAGCTACGATATAGAGTAAACATTCATTTGCCTATTTCAAATAATTGCTCATAGAATAATTCATCTTGTGCAAGCAACAATGAGCCCACATGAACATAAATGTCTTTTTTTCACCCAATTTAAAAACAACATTTTTTTTCCTTTATATATGTATATTAATAGACACAATGATACACTTTTTTCATATATGAGATGAAATAAAAAAATCCTGACGATATCTTGTAGCACATCTAGTTTTAACTGAAAAAAGGTGCACTTCAACAGTGAGGCTGAGATGCTTCTGCAAAAACACAGCAAAGAGCTGCTTAAACCCTGCTGGCCTAAATTAAATTGCTTAAAGTTTTTTGATGTCTGGAAGGACAGTCTCCAGAGAATCTATTAGCATCTACAATCATAAGCTGTGAGACTGAGAGCAGCATAAAGTTGGCTGTTTTCCCATAATATGCTAAGAATCCTTAGAACTAAAATAATATTAGAATAATACACTGCTTTGTGTGTCATATACATAAAATACATTAGGAGTGGCATGGAGTATTTACACGGCATTTCCTTAGTGGAGGTTTCCCAGGTAATTACATAAGAGACTTAAGAGTGTGACCTTGCACAAGGCCTGTCGCAGGGATCACAGGTCATGCAGATTAACAGGATGTCTTACCCTGACTGAGCCCAGATCAGATTGGGCTTTAATATGCACAGCTGACAAGGCATAGTGTGTCAGCAGTTTGTGAAAAACGCTTCAGCGTTCAGTTTCACTGGACTGTTTGTTAAAAAATATGCTTTTTTTTAATTAAAAGGTGAAATTCAATGGTAATATTTGTGTGCGTATGTGTGTCTGTGTGTGTGATCAACTCACCACTCATTGGACTGTAGCGTGGGAGAGTCGTTCTGTGCGATGTGATATAAGGCACTCATGGCATTCATGTTGAACAAGGGTGGCTTACGCTCCGCTGAATTAAGAGAAAGATGAAAGAGTCATAGATAGAGTGAAAAGAGTGATTCTTCGGTGCCAAAGTTTTCAAAATCAGCAATCAGATACTGTTTCATTGAAGCATATTCAATGTCTCAAAGCTTTGCAGGGTGATATCTTTATTGGTGTTTTGGTCCTCTTGTTTCATGAATCTTTTTTTTTTTTAATCAGCTGTGAGATTTCTGACTGTGTGGACCTATAAATGCATTCTTTGACAAGTAGGTCAGTGTATACTCACCAAGTTCAATACAGGTGATCCCCAAGGACCAGATGTCCACCTTCCCCTCATACTGACCCTCATCCATGGCTAGGATCACTTCTGGGGCCATCCTGATGACAGAGAGACACACATGCAAATCCAAGCACACACAAATACACACAAACACACAGAGTTTATTAAGTATGGGGAAAAATCCATGAAAATGTTATAATCTGCTAAGCCTCTGAGAGCTTTTAAAGACTCTGGTATGCTGTGATAGCAGCTCAGTTTTTAGAATATATGTGTGTTTCTGTAAACGGGACACGTGACAACCTATGTGTATGTGAGTGCGCGTGAATTCAACATGATGAGTGAGACAAAGTCATTTGCTGCTGGCTTTTGGCATCATGAGAGTCCATCACTGGTCCAGCTGTTTATCCGATGATTTTCATTCACCATTAAAGCTGCATGAAGTGTATGAGTGAATATTATAGCGGGTGAGGTAGAGTTGATGATTTCCACATAAAAGGCAGGCAGCAGAGGACATTACAGTAGCTTCTGTAACAATAAATAATAGATAGGCTGTGATAGGACATAAACATATACTCATAGTCTTGACCTCGCCAAGCTGTAAAAGAGTTGGCTTTTGTCACTCTGATGAAAGATTTAAAAACGGAAAAGTTCCTTTGAGATTATAACATTTTCCTGACAGGACCATTACAGAAAAGCCATAAAGCTAGCACAATGACATCTGGTGTGCAAGAGGGAGCGCTGTCATCGCTGAAGAACAGTGGTACATTGAAACCAAATGATATGAATGAGGAGACGTGTATTCCAGTTTGTGTTTTCTTCTCAGGAGATGTTTTCCTGTGTTTTGCCCTGCTATATGTCTATGTCTTGTTTTGTGTATACTGACCAGTAAGGTGTTCCTACAAAGGAGTTGGCAGGTGAGGCAATGGAGGCAGAGCCAAAGTCGGCCAGTTTGACCTGACCCAGCTCAGTCAGCAGGATGTTACCAGCTTTCACATCTCTGGATGGGGAGAGGGGGATGAAGAGAGTGAGCACGTGTGAAGAGAACTCATAGGCATGGGAAAAACAGTTCAGAGGGTCTATTATATATTATGCATATGTGGGGTGTATTTATAGATGTCATATGTTCGTTTAAATGTTTTTTTTCCCCAATGAAACCTGGGATCACACAGAAATGTCAAACAGATTCATAAAGCACTGCTGATGAATGTCGGTCATATCTGTTTGTCATCAAAGATTATATTGTGGACAAGTGAGACAATAAGATGGTTACCTCACAGCAATGTTCAATAAGGACGAGTACAGACATAAAGTTTAACAGTTTAATTACCAAATGCTGCATATAAAAGAGAGAGCTGGGTGTCTCTTAT
>JAOXYL010000086.1:13816417-13827252 GCA_028564955.1 Terapon puta | reverse complement strand
ACACACACACACACACACACACACACACACACACACACACACACACACACACACAGTACAAAGGCTGAAACAGAATAAACTGCAGGGTGACCTCCATGACATAAGCATGAGTTGGTCTGCTGAATGCTCGAAACAATCTTCTAACCAGATATATTACCTGTTCAGTCTGTTAGACAGTTTCCTTAGTTAATTGTTTTCATGTTGGAGGTCCCACTAAAACCAAGACACTGGTAAAATAAGCAAAATCATTTACAGATGTAATATAAAACTAAAAGAGAGAGAGTCAAACTTACCTGTAGGAAATGTGTAAAGGTAGTGTCGGACCAGCCTCTGTCTCCTTCCTCTTTCTCCTTTTTTTCTTTCCTCAGGTCAGAGTTGACTTCCTGCCAACTTTTCTCATGACTGGAAAAAAATGGTACCTGGGGTAAGAGAGAAAAAACAAAATAAGGTTAGATGGTTGGATTATGATTGCATAAACACATTTAAGTTAAATATGTTCACTGGCTCCGTCCATTTGAATATGGTGAAGCTGGTTCTCTTGGTCCTCTCTAACACAGAGATAATACAGGCTATTTGAACCTTGGAGGAAATAGGCTTTGCATTATTCACTATTTTCTGTTGTTTTATACATCAAACAATTATTAGATTCATTGAGGAAAAAACACAATGATTCCTACCCCCTAAATGTGCTAAATATATGCTTTATTCTTATATTCTTATATAATATTTTAAAAATTCATTCAATTCTGTGTCTCTCTGACATATGTAATGATCTGATATGGCAACTTCAGCAAATATGTAAAACCCAAAATAAAGCTTGGCCTCCCTCATATATTTGTTGTTTTGTGTTTTACACTCATCCAAATTTTTACTAGGATATTACCAAACACAAGTCCATTGCTTACAAACTAGCAACTATGAGCATCTGCAATTCGTACATCTTATATCATGTGCCACAGAGTCGGATTTGATAAGAAAGAGACAAGATTGCTTCACAACGCAAAGGGTTGCTGCTTTGCAGCTCATAAAGCATGAGGGGAGTAAGATGAAGATGATGTTCCCCCACCACAAACTGAGGAGAAGCTTTGAAATTTTCTCACAATAGCAGATGGTGGAATGACTCAACAGCCAATGAAAATCTCTTTAATGACTGTCAGTTATTATCCTCTTAACAACTCCAGGATCCACAGAAATGATCCCTGCTTTTATCAGCATCAGGAACGACAACAATATAATCTCCACAACAGGAAGTTCAGGGAAAATGTGGTCTCAATTCTTAAGAGTAACGACACCACCAGTATCACCAGTATGAAATAATGAGTTTTACCTTGTCAGGTGGTGAAAGTAAACTGCACATGCACGAACTTGATATGAAGATATAACAGTACGAACCATGTCCACGTTAAATGATTTTCCTTGTGCTTGTCCATGTTCAGGGACACAGCAAGCCCAGTGTCTACTGCAGAATGCTTTGAGCAGACGGTATCTCTACCTAAATGTCTTGGCATTTATACAAGCGACGTGCCTCCTGTTTGCCGATGAACACATTCTCTTTTTTTTTCCTCTTTCAAATACTCAAGTTCAAGGACACTACATGCAGTGCTGTGGACAAACACAAGCTTACGCACGCGCACACCCACGAGCGACCACACATTCAATATTTTGCTTTCTCACACACTTACACGCACACACAGAGTGCGACACAGGCACATCAAATCTGAACGAGTTGTTCTGACAGCACAGAGCCATCAGCTACTGGACTGCGTTTCCATTTGACAAGCAGGTGGTGCGGCAGCCCCAGCGCTACGAGTGAACCTGATCCTGAACTATAAAACATCTTCGTTTACAAGCACACCATAAATTCAACTGATGTCCACAAGCAGCGGCCATAATTCAGTGCATACATGACCCTGTGACCTTTATGATGAGACTCGTATTTCCTGTGTGGAATCAAACTGGAATAGCCTTTTCTTTTTCATCTCCCATTTTGATCAATTTTTCACCCTGCCTTCTTCTAATATTGGTCTCCCCTCCACCCAGCCTCCTTCTCCTCTCGGTTTCTGATCGTGCAGAGCGGCAGATTGGGTGCTCAGAGGAACTGCATTCAATAATAAAAGAAGGAGAGAGGATGGAGGGATGAGAGAAGGAGGATAAAAATGTATTGTGCCCCTTCTGAGTGTCCCTGAATGATTTATAACACAAACTGACGCTTGCATGAGCCTCTGGGGGTGTTGTGGCTGCACTTCTCCTCCTCACTCACTCCATCCTGCCTGCCATTTGTGACCATGCAAGAAAAAGAAAGATTCAGATAGAGAGAAAGAGTATGAATAAAGAAAAAGAGTGTTTCTGTGTCTTCTGCTCAATATCATTTTCAAAAAGACCAACTTGATCTGCAATCTGAAAATATACCACTTCAAGAGCTTCTGTGAACAATTACTCTCACTCTCAATAACATGCCAATTAATTTCCTGATTAGTTGATTGTTTAGTTGATAATATGTTAAAAATTGCGCAAAAAAACCCATCACAAGTTTCTAGAGCTGAAGGACAGTCCAAAATGTCAGTGAAATTACATCATACAAAGAAAAGCAGCAAATCCTCACTCTAGAGAAGCTGGAACACCAAAATAGTATTTTCTTCTTGAATACAATCAATTAACTGATTAAAAGGACTTGAAAATTATGGTAATTATGACTCTTGCTACTTTAGAACAGAACATAAAAACTGGATTTTTTTAAAAGGCCCCTATACAGTGTGAATGTACTTTTTACCTGGCAGGAATATATAGAAAACTTGATTTGAGAGAGTGACACAACATTGTACACACAGGACAGGACAATAAAAGGAAAACTGAGAATGATTCTGCTTTTCTTGTTTTGAATAGTGATACCTACAAAACGCTTCCAGGCTAATTATTGCTAAACTTTTATATTGAACTTTATAACTAAGAATTATAATTTAGGACTGTCTATTTAATAAATACTGTCTGTGGCAAGAGCAGAAGGAAAAGCAGATTTAAATAAATAAAAGAGGTCAGCTTGGTTTTCTGGCGGTCTTGCGGTTAAAACATACTGTAAGTGCGCCTGTGACCACAGATTTTGTGTGTGCGTGTGCATGTGTTGTGTTTGAGGAGAAGAGCAGGTCACAAAGGTCAGGGGGGCAGCTGAGGCAGACAGTGAAAAAAGAAAAGTTTTAAACATATATCACAGGCGAGAGAAAAAACATCTAAGGAGGAGGCAGAGAGGATATGATAGTGTCACAGTATCAACGTCTAAAGAGAAAAGGGAGAAAAGTAAGAAGAGAGTGACACAAAAAACCCTGAAAGATATAATACGACGTAGAGCAAAGGGAGTTAAAGCCAGTGATGATCCAGTACCCGATTATCAGGACCTGGATGATTTCTTAGGTTAATATTAAACTGCTTTTCCCAGATAGCTTGACTGGACCAAATTAATTGGGATGGTGCTCGCCATGTGCGTTACAATCGACAACCATTAGGAGGAACTGAAAGTTATAGAAAAACAAAGTATTCATGTTGTTAAATTATGCTTTTGAGCAGTGAGTTGCTGACCTTCAGAATAGAGACACTTTTTTGTGAAGCCAGATCATTGTAGCGGGTTCTTTCAAGGCCTGTGGTTTTGCGGTCAGGCTCTAACAAATAAAAATACTAAACAAACAGTAAGATAAACAACTCACCACCCCTGTTACCGCTGGCTTTTTCACAAAGTTTGTTGGTGCATTGGCTAATGATGAAAATCTTGATATTTAACTCCTACTTTCCACTCCTCCTGTTACATGACACACGCAGTGATATGAATCATAAATCCTGAGTCATAAGCCGTCAATTTCCGAGGCAGAACTTGGCCGAGCAAACTGTTTCGACAACCTTGCATTGCATTTCTGTTCTTGGGCAAATCAGTCCAATGGAACAGCTTTCAGTGGGATTGGCCGAACAATTCATCAAGCTGGATGCAATCACATTGGGCATCAAACATCGACTCTGGCAAAGTTCAGGCCTCTCTCAGTTTTCATTTTTCCACACAGAGACTTCCAAGAAAATTCATGAAATGCGGACCAGAAAACTAGTTGCTGCAGGAATCTATGACGACGTCACTTCCTGGATGACTACTTGGGATGATGATACATCTTCGTCAGCAGCCATTAAGCAAGACAATAAACCAGCAACTCTTTCAGAAAATTGCCAACGGTAGAAAAGCGATGAACTAACTACCTCTTAAAAGTGAATATACAAATGTACCTAAAAAGTGCTACAAACATATAGAACTGCTTATAATACTTCTAGCATCATCATAACTTTAAACCTAAAATTTTCCAGAAGTTAAATGATGATAAGAGACTCCATGTTCACAAATTTAAAGCACAGTGATTCCCAGAGTGCCTGATGATGACTGAGGGGGGCTTTTGGTGAGTCATGATGGAGGTAGGTGCGCTTCAAAAAAAAAAAAAAAAATCACATCCCATAGTGAAATACTTCTTTAAATAAAGCTGAGACAACCGAGCATGAGACGATTTCTACAATACGCAAAAATCTCCCTGGATGAAAATAAACTAATCCACCGAGATAGAAAGAAACTAAACATTATGTCCTGATTATTCTGCCAGGGCGGTATGGTGTGGATTTTTATAGCAGTGACTCATTGTCACAGAGTGAGGAATACACACACACGCACACAAACACACACACTCTAAAGCAGGATTTGGAGACTTCAGGGCAGCTCTCATCTCAAGAGCTTAGTGACACTATTGAGACATGCATACAAACGCACAGACCGTTACCTTCTCAGATCAGCTTTCAGGCTAAAGCCAACATAAATGTGGGTGTTGGTGGATTGAGGGACGAATGTGAGACAAATAAGTGGCCTTTCCACCAACTTAACACCCTGGACAAACTCTTCATCTGTACTTTATCTGAGGTGATTTCCTTGAATTGACCTCTCCCCTTGGGTCCAACTTCTACAGATTTCTACATTTCCATCTGAAATGAGCCTTTCAATGCTGACTTTAACAAGGAGGGCATAGCTGACTAATTGGAATTGTTAGTTTGAATAGGTGGACATTTTGATACACAAGGTTATTCACCTCAAGCCAAAAAGTAGATGATAAACTGTACATATGTCGACGCTAAATATGAAGCTAAAGCCAGGACATGGACAGTGTAGCTTAGAATAAAGATCAGACAGAGAGGGAGGCAACGAGCCTGTTCAAAAGTAGAAAACAAATCACTGCCTACCAACAACTCCACAGAAATAACAAGTTACATCTTGTTTGTTGAATTCTTCCAAATTTTGAAACATAAAACAACACACTGTAGTTAGACATGGATTTATGTGCTTGACTGTTTCTTGGCCAGCCACAGTGACTTCGAGCAGGCATCGTTTCTCTTCCAATCTTTGAGACAAGTTTGGGAAATTTTAAACTGTTAAATGCTCCTGTAAGCCTCACTCGTTCAACCATGTTAAAAAAGCGCACAGTGCTCTGACCCTCCCCTCCACATACATGTCAATATAAGTAGATTCAGCCCTCGATAGTGCCGGCCCAAATTCACACTACTAGACTAATCAGAGGAGTGCAGCTCCTCTTTTGCCCTGAAGCTTTAGGTCAATATCAATCTTAATCTCCATATTGATGCAGAAAAGCCTCGTGCGATGATGCAGACTTACAGGGTATTACACACTGTAGAGTAGCACGCGCACAACCACCACACATGAAAGCCTTCACACGTGAGGAAGATTTTCACGCTGCTTTTTCCCCTCACACATGTCCATATATAGGATTCATGTGTTAAGTGGCAGCTATGCAATATTAAGATAGCCTTCGGCAATTGTGAGGTGTCTGGAAGGAGCCAGGGACTGTGGGGCTGTGTGTGTGTTGGGGGGGAGCTTTGCTATGGCATTGTCTCTATATAAACTTCAAACACCATTATAACTGTGGTTTATCACTCATGCATACACATACTGATTTACACACACCACTTTAGAGACATACCCATTTATGTCATTAGGTTGGCCAACAGTTATTTGTGTTAGTTGATAAATCATGTCAGCTCTAATTAAACGAGCTGGTTACTAAAAATATTCAAGTATAGAACTTTAAGCATATCAATAAAAAAAAACTTCTCAAACGCAATTTACAAGATTAATCAATTGAAAATAATGACCAGTTGCAGTCCTTATCCATCTAATGCCATGCCAAGTGAAAAATGAAATAATATCTTAAATTTTGTCTGTCAACTAAATGACGTGCAGCTTCTTCAAGCTGACAAAAAGCTCATAAACGAAAACCTCACACACTACCGAACTGTTTCTTCTGGGAGTCTGTGAGGGTGCAGTTATGTGGTTTCACACCATTCAATAATGTTGCCTCTCTTGACAAAAAAAAAAAAAGTCATCCTCTCAGATGGAATACGATGGAAAAGATGCATTTCTTTCAGGGCCCTGAGGATCTCTCAAGGTGAGAAAACACAGGAAGATAATATCAGCTCAATCAAAATCTCCCACATAATCTAACATAAGGCATGTGTTAGGAAAACTCACACACATTACCACAGCTTTGGTCACACACATTCTGGCACACAAAGACCACTCCTCATTCAGTGTGAAAGCGTTTTCGAGCAATGTGTGTGTCCGTCCCTCCGGAGTGAAGCCTGGAGTTTTCTCTATTAAAGCCATTCATCGTCTCTGGCAACTATCAGTGCTCGCGCCTTTTCAGCTGTGCTCCCCCACCCCCACCCCCAAACCTGGTCAATAGTGTGTGTGGTCTACTGTCTTGCTTTTTCCAAACCCACGTGGTCTTTTATATGCATACACACAAAATCTATCGCTGCACACAGTTTTTTTTCCAAACCCCTCCCCCTTAAATAAATACAAACACACACACACACTGACTGAAACAAGGAAACACACTAAGTGCAGTGTCACACAGCGCCGTCACCGGGCTGTTAAATTATTCAACAGCCCCTCACAGACAATTTTGCACATCAGAGAAAGTGAGGGAGGAGGAGCAGGGGGTTACTCATGGGTACCACAAGCGAGGATTGAGTGTTATAAGGATCAACAGGTTACACACACATACACACACACACACAAACTGAGAACAGGGTAGAGAGATGAAGAGCGGGGGAGCAGCACCTTTTGTTACAGAAGCTGTAATTTAACCAAAACAGGTAACCAGATGCTATTTTACCGTCAAGATGAGATGGCTACAGGTGTTTTTATTTGACGTACTATGTGATGTGATGACCACCAACTTAACAAGGATTGGTATTGCTAAAACTGTTTATAAAAGGGCTTTGGGCAGTAGACCAAGTTAACCATTAATCACAGGGTTGGTGGTCTGAATAGAGGGAACTGGGTAAACAGGGGGAAAAAGGGCTGTGATGCACCTGATTAACCACCTGGATGAGGGGCGTAAACAAAGACGTACATTAAGTGAACGATAATCTTGAACACACACACACACACACACACACACACACACACACACACACACACACACACACACACACACACACACACTTGACATGACACAACGAAGGCATAACCGGTGAATGTTTACAACCACACACACACACGTATACATACACTTTAACACTGTGTTGGCGGTGACTGTAAACAAAGGCCTGTTCCAGATCTCATTAATTGGTGTAGTGACTGAGTTAACGAGGCAACGCACACAGGCAGGTTAGAAAGGTCGGCCCGGCTCCTCTCCTGTCTTCTCCTGGTTTGCTCTTGCCTCGTGGGAAAGATTAGAATCCTCAGCTGGAGCAAATAAAGCTGGATGTTATGCAAGAGCCCGGGAGAGGGAGGAAAAGAGAGAGAGAGAGAGAGAGAGAGCAACAGAGAGAGAGAGGCTGATGATGATGATGTAACTTGAGAGAAGAGTAAAATACAGAACTGAAGGACAAGGGAGGAGGAAAAGAAGAGATGGAGCTACAGAGGTGTGTGTGTGTCTGTGTGTGTGTGTGGCAGGAGGCCTTGAAAAAGCTGACCTTGCGTGTTGACCCGAGCTCTGTCGCAGCCTGCCCTCTGTATGTACCTTACTGTGCTATATGGTGCCAGCCACCCATCTGAACAATGGCATCTGCTCTACTAGGCAATGAGCTCAGCAGTAAACACACAGCTGCTCTGCACTGGGAGAGACCAGTCCACTTCAATCTCTAACATCCTTGCCTCAGCACCCCCCCACACACATGCAAATACACACACATACACAAAACCAGACACCATGAACTAAACTCAAATCTTGCATTATATTTGGTTTCTTTATAGCTTCGCTGAGTTGCATGTGTGGGACTGTGTTCATGGTAGAACCCGTCCTGTGGTTCTGACTGGGCTGCCAGACCCAGAAAGGCAGACAGGGCAAGTGTTCAATGTTTAAAGAAGAAAATGTGCCCAACATTCACTCAAGTGCTGCATATGTAAATGGCAATGGGCATTCTGACTCATAAGGGCCATCGGTTTTCACTCGCAATTACCGTTTGAACATGGGGAGAAGAAAATGTAATGTTCACAGTGTATAAGTGCAACAGCCCACTCTGGTCATGCTGATCAACTATATGCCATGTTTCCTTATCCGTACGCGAAGCAGTTGTTGTTCTCTTTCTCAGCACAATGGAATTTAAACTGAACGAACAAATAATCGTGACATCAAACCATCTGTGTGGGAGCAATTTGGATCCGACACCGTCGATGGAAAGAATTTGGATAAAAGGTGAGGGTTGTTGGCCACATTTTAAAAACAAAACTGCCTGCAGCAACACTGTCACCACAACAACTCTGAAGTCAGCTCATAATTTTGAATCGACAAGGCAGCTGAGGCCCCCAAATTTATTCATGCAGTTTAACCTTTATTAAGACAGGTGATAAAATGAGCATTAACTCTTCAATGCTTTGAATTAATTTAAGTGAGAAAAATGCTAAAGATCATCTTGTTATAGCTTCTCAGTGGGAATCTTTGGTACTTTTCTGTGTTTCCTAGTAAACTGAATATCTTGAAAAACAAACATTTAATGTCGCCTTGAATTCTGGGAGACACATTTTCCCCTATTTTTTACATTTCAAAGACTACAACTTTATCCATTAACCAAAAAAAAGGTCAGACCCAATTAAGAATTTCAACTTATTACATGGCCTCTCTCATTTGCTCAACCTAATTTTTGTTTGTTTTTAAGTGCCATTGCCTGGCCTTTTTTAATTATTTCGGCTGCTGACAGATCCGAGGGGTATCCTGTATCACTTGAATTATCATATAAAATGTTTTAACCTTTACTGAACAGTTCATGGTAGACAAGAACAGGCGGAGCTGAGAGAGAGTGTAAGATCTGTGCTTGAATAAAGTTAGCGAAATGTCCTGCTGCCTTCATAAAATGTGATATGAACAGTCATATAATTTAACAAGCAAGCTTCAACGGTGACACTAAATCAGAATATCAAGCACAAAACAAAAATAACAGGTAACAGGTGTCAGGAGGGGCAGAAAGTGAGAAAGAGGAAAGGACGTGAAAAAAAAAGAGAGGAATGAATGAGCGGTGGGGAAGGAAGTGAGTTCACAGAGATAAAAGACTGACTGGCAGAGAAAGAAAGAGCAATGAACTTTCTCCCTTCCATCAGTACACTGCTTGGATGGTGTTATGTAAGAGCTGAGTGTACACATACCGATTACCTCCGCTCGGTGGGACTCATAACATGAGGTGCAACCTCACTGTGTGTGTGTGTGTGTGTGTGTGTGTGTGTGTGTGTGTGTGTGTGTGTGTGTGGGCTGGTACGTGGGTACACGCGTGTGAACATACATCTCAGTTACAGTTCACAGAGGCACAAACACACATATTATACAGACAGCATCCATACAAACTATTGTCCCAAGACAAAAAAAGGCTTAGATCATCCGTCCAAGGTGTAAGGTAACACGGGAATTCCCCACGAAGTGACAGCTGCACCGGCTCACAGTTACACCTCTACAATACCAGTCTGATGACACGCACACACACACACACACACACACCTTTATACAACAGATCACACTCACATTCACATAGTCTTATTAATTAAAGTGTAATCAGATTTTAGAAACACTTCAGCTACTGTAAATCTAAAATCTTAATTATGGTAATTACGACAGAAGCTAGAGTAAGACAGATTTGAATCTTCAGTCTAGTCGACAGGGTTTTAATTAAGAAAGGCTGCATTGTGCATCAATACAATGGTGTGTTTCTACATACAAACAGAATGGTAACTACATAAAATTACATAAGCTGTAATAAGAAAAAGCAGAACCATGAATTTCCCTTTCCTTTATTTTGTATTTATTTTTGTTTTTTAAAAACATTTTTATTATGATGATAATACTTATTATCATTAATATGTATGTGTACAATAATCAAGTGCATGTGACAATAAATGTGCTGATTGTACCTGGATGGGATTGTATTTGGAAGAGAAAACATCCCATCAATTGACACCAGACTGACCTGTGGATATTTTTTACTTTGGCGATTATAAGTTTAAATTTCTGCTTCTTCAAACATTTAATGTATCAGTCACGGGGGTGAAATTGCCCCTGAGACATCAGCCACAGACAAACACATAGGACAACGGTTATTTCATCAAAATGAGTGATCATTTTTTCTGCTCTGGCTGTAATCTCATCAAGAAATTTTACTTTGCAGTGGACTGTATTTTGACAATCACAGATTATATGCATAATGGCAGCAAAAAAGTGTGACTTACTGCCCAGCCCTGTATTACACAGAGAAATGGGTTTACACATTCACATCACTGACATGAATGAGTCACGCACACAGAGCCCATGTTAACACGC
>JAOXYL010000086.1:13799650-13812448 GCA_028564955.1 Terapon puta | reverse complement strand
GTTTCCCACATTCATTTATAACCTTCATAGCTGGCTAGTGTCTGCTGGCCTACAGTTCGCAAATCCCAGGAGGAAAAACAGAAAGACTGTACTGTATGTAGACTAACCCTTTAGGGTGATACTGATTATGCATGAGGAAGTTAGGAAACAAAAATGGATAAAATGAAACATATTTAAGCAGAAAAATCTCAGGGATTTATTTAAACAAGTTTACGAGTACCAAATTCATAGTGTATTTAAACAATAAGCACCTCCTTCGGGCAAAATAAAAAATGATATCCCTGTTGTTGACTTCTGAAAAAGGGAAGAGACGAGGACAGACAATGATTAAGGGTAAATGTCAATTAGGTCTGGTCACTGAGGTCTCAGCCTTTGGGTGACAGGTTTTTCTATTGACCCTGGGTAACACGCAGGACTGCTGGTGGTGCTAAACTGGTGTGAATGCCAAAGACAAGCCATTCAATAAGTGCTGGTGTTTTCATCAATGTGTGTAACACTTGCTGCCATTGGCCACATCGAGCCAGGCACAGCTGGAACTCTGTTGACGAGATGGCTGCTATTGACTAGGCAATAACCCCGGGCTTGATTGTGACACTATCAATTCCCTGCTGTATTGATTTTCATTATGGCTGCAAAAATACTCTTCAGCTGCACACCCAAACATATAATAGCTGTGGAATCACATAAGCAACCTCAGAAAGTGGAAAAAGAAACATGAAGAAAGTGTGCAGTGATCAAATATCTATGCTCAGTGCAATTACAAAGATTCAGGTGAAAACGCATGCATGAACTGATAAATTGCAGTATGTTAGGCAGTAGTGTGGTGCCACATGACAGTCAAAATACTAGATTAAATCCCAAATGCTCCCTCTGTTTTAACCCCCACATCAACTATTCTGGCTCTTCAAAGACTCAAGAACTCTTTTTTGCATGTGTGTCCTAGAGGAGACTTGTGCTGACAGAGTCCTAGCTGTGTCCCTGACACCACAGTAACAAGTGCCTATGGTCAAATGCCTGCACCGGCTAGTGAGTCAGCCTGCTGCTGTAGCCCCATTCTGCTTTCCCACAAGGCCATGCAAAATGCATGAGAGTACCAGAGAATTTGAGTGTATGAGAGACAATGTGCAAATGCACGAAGGCCTTACGCTTGTACACACATGCACGCACACACGCACGCATGTAATCATTACATGAAGTGCTAAAGTCATTTAATCAGCAGTATGCATGAAGACACACATACACATTCGCATGCCGAGTTCTACTCATGGAAGTACACACCACCTGATCTAGTTTCTGCTTCAAAAGTGTGTGTGTGTGTGTGTGTATTTGTATGTGTATAGTACATAGGGAGGCTGAGCGTAGAGTGAAGTGCTGCTCTAAAGCCCAACAGGATTTTCCAATCAAGAGCAGCAGAAAGATTAATAGTGGCCTATTACATGCTCTGTGGTGAAAGCTGTGCAAAAGAGAAATTATTACAGTAAGCAGGACAGGCAGCCACCACTGTGTAATTTTTTTAAATGAAATGTTAAAAAGACTCAAATTAACGGATATGTTGAGATTCCATTAGCTGGAGTGTGAGGGGTGCAATCAGTGACAGAGTCGAGCTACAACTGTCTTCGCATGTGTCCACCTTTCTCACACAGGATGAGTGATTAAGGCTTCCCCTCGTTCTGTAATATGGTAGAAGACCGAGAGCAAACATTTTGACCTCTTACACGAGGATGTAACAAAATCTTTTCAATGAGCTTCACGAGTTTAGTGTTGACACGAGTGAACTATAAATCTACCAGCTCACTTAATGGATTTCATGACGCTCATGCTGGGTGGATGATACGCCCTCTCTGACTTTTTTGAAGGCCGTGAACTTGTAGGGAAAACGATGATGTCATGCAGTCATTCACTTTGGCCTCACGGGGAGGGGGCGGGGAGTTGATTCACAGTTATACATTTATGGCTAGGACTCCCAGAGCTGTCAGCTTCATAATAGATTGGATAAAAATGTCTTGCAACCACTAGTGTATCACGGGGAGCCATTTTCTGATGGAGCTCGTGGCTTTTAGTTGACCGTGAAGACAGACAAAAAAAGAAAGGGGATTTGGGTCTGGGGGCTGTGTTGTGTGTCAAAGTCAGTTCTTTGTCAAACTTTGCCATGCTAACGAAGGACAGTTTCCCCAATCTTTATAAGTGACACAAAGGATGTGTCAATATGTCAAAGTTAAGTTAATGAAAACTGCTTTGTCGCCAAAGCAGTTGAGAATCTGGCGGTTAAATTGATTAATATTACACCTACGACCGTGGATATGATCCAGCAGGGGAAGACTTAACATGGTAACGTACGACGTCTTTTCCCTCTTCTGTTTCAGAAAAGGGACGATCAGCTAAAATGAAAGAGAAAGACAGAAGGAGGAAATCAAGTAAAGGAAACCCCAAAAAGGAAACATGCATCTAGGCCACTGAGTCATTTCCCTTGTGTTTTGCCTCTTCCTCTTCTTCTTTTTCAAATATACACTGACAGTATAAATTATGTACATCATCACTGGGGTTTACGCAGAGTGGGAAAGGGCCCATGGGTTTTAGGACTTAGGATTTCAGCTTTTTATCCCCTGTAAAGTCTGCCCGCAATTAGTTTGGGAATTAATTCAGGCTCAGAACTTAGCCTCCCCCTTCCTCTTTTAGATCTGTACTGATTCATCCAAGCCTCTTTTACTCACACACACAGAAAAAAAGAGAGGGGGAGTAAAAAATAAAATATCTGCCCTGTGGAGGATAGGTTTTACCCACACAAATAGCTTTTTAAAAGGTTAACAACATTATAGTACTGTGGTTGAATACACAATAAATTACATGTTTACATACTTACAGTAGGTTTGTCTGTACAAGAGCCACAGCTGTAGCTGGTGAGGCCAATTACATAAAAAGAATCAATATGCATCAATATGCCAACTGTAGCTAAAGCATTCAGTATCTAAAACCCCAGGCACTGATGCATTGATGGGTTTTGTTTAACAACTGTTTGTGAAACTACCCAATAAAAACAGACATGACTACAGGCAACGCCTTGGCTGGGTTATCTCGTGCTATATGTAATAAAGATTTCCACTTCCTGTACCAGCACTGTAAGTTACCTGATAATCTTCCAATGCACATCGAGCCATCAGGACAACTTGTCTTGTTGTGTTACATGCTCAACTGAGATAGTCTAGACAAGAGTAAACTTTATAATCATCTTCAACCAGCCCTGTGTCACAGAAGACGGGGGAAATCTATTGCCATTGTGCCGCAGTTGCAGTATGTGCGTTAATCTTCAACAGAGCTGACACTAACAATTATATCTATCCATCTGTCATTCATCTTTTATTAAGTCATCATTAAACTGGTTAGTGCACACAATGTCAGAAAAACACACTCCCTGTATGTACTAGCTTGTTTTTACAAGTTGAAGGCTTCACTTTTCACTCCAAGATATGCTAAAAAATAGATGTTGATGGGACCAGCCAGGTTTTATATTTAAGGACAGTGTTAGTCCAGCAACTAGATCACCCCACTGCTGCCTATTTTTCTTTATTTATTCTCTTGCTTTCCCTTCATTTCTAACATTCACTGTTGTTTCAGGCTTTCTGTTCCTGGTGGGATCTATTAACTTCTGCAACCTCTCACACCCTGTCTCTTTGGGAGAAGGGATTGGACAGGAGTCACTGGTTCTTTCCAGTAAATTGTCAATATCACTGCATCTTACACTTTCGCTCTGCAGTCTGATCTCACCAGTACATGCAGAACGCACGTCAAGGCCCCCCACAGCCCACCAAAACACACACTGTAGCCCTGTTTGTTGTGCCAATCAATAATTAATCAGACAAATCTTTACGTTGCAAATATTTGACGGAAAAAAGAAAGGGCTATGAATTAATAACAGGATGCGTTTATTTATAACACATTGCCCAATAAAACAGAGTGAGATGGAGAGTAAAAGGCAGATATAGACAGACAAAAGCTCTTAGACTAGATGTCAGATGTGGAAGTCTCACTTCCTGTCTATTATGGTCCTCAATTATGAATTTCACCAAGCCGTATGACAGTCATCAGGTCAGATTTTTTTTTCATTTTGTTTTCTGCTACTGTACAACTGTAAATCCTCATTTACTGTTAGCAAAGTGTATCAGCAATTAAACCCAGCCTATGATTATTTGTGGGAACAGTAACTTTGATCCTTGACATCTAATCCCTATTGGCCTGCGTCCTGCTCCTTCACTGTGAATTGGTCAAGAGTGTACAATAGGCTTTCCTATCCGACATCACTCCAGCATCACACCAGGAAACAATAGCTGGACTTGGGTCACAGAGGCTGCTGTCTATGAAATGCCAGGAAGGGCGTGCGACTGCGCCGGCTTCTTTGATACCCTCGTGGCCTGAGAATTTAACCATTTCCTCATTCTCCCATTGGGACGATATCATCCCTGCAATTATCCTAGAGTTCATGGCCCCCTGGCTTGGCAGTGTTGCACATCTGGTTCATTTTTGCTTGTGTGTAACGTGACTGTTTGTGTGTGTGTGTGCGTGTGCGTGTGCAAGAGAGAGAGAGGAAAAGAGACCAAGAATGAGTGAGCAAAGTAGTGGGGCGGGGTGTTCACTGGCAGAGTTTCCTCCAAGTCACAGTTTAATTGGACAATTGTTCAGTTCAACCTCAGGCTCCCTGGGTTCACAGAGGCATACAAAGCTGCCCTAGCATGGACTATTAAGTAAGAAAAGAGTGGCAGAAGTGCTTTGCTTCTCATTGCCTTCCTTTTTCTCCCCTTGTGAAACTCCCATGTTCCCTCCTGCAATATGACACACCATTCACATCCAGTAAGATGAATCAGGGGTTAGCTAAAGCTCCGTTGGAAAGATCTGGCAGCAGCTAGATCTGTCCAGCTGAAATATAAGAAACTTGCAGTGTTTTCCAGTTGTTCCAACAGAAACAGCCTAACCTCCATTATTTGTTAGCCTTGACATTGTCTTGAACAGTAAATTACTGGTGGGGAATCCTGCTATAGGCATATTCAGTCTGACCGAGCCACAGACTTAACTAAAAAAATGAAAGTCACATTTAGCCTGATTCACTGCTGACAGGCGAGAGCACAACACAATCTCCCCCAGATTCATCAGAGGCAAATCTCCACTTGACCCAATGGAGGCTGTCCAGTTGCAGCATTAGGGCTGCACAGAGCTTGGGTAGAGTCCTAGTTTCTCTTGGGACTGGGGGTGGGGGGGTTGGCACACAGTCTGGTAGCCCAGCAGATGATGAGGAGTTATCAGGTTCTGGGGCAGCCAGACCAAAAAGGTTCTGTGTGGTCTTGCCAGGCAAAGCCCTGCATCGTTTGGTAATGCTATGGAATGAAGGCTTGTCAACAGTCATTAAATAATACCAACACCGGTCGCGGTCCCCACTGCTGCGCCACAGAGGCGTTCGACCAACACACCAGTGGAAAGAGCTCTGCTGTGACACCTAAAAGAGGCCTGGAAGCATGTTCTAAAGGAGCAGAGTAGAAATTATGATGTAGAACTGCGAGAGACACAAAAGCGCTTTGGGCAGGCAATGGAAGCTCCCAAAATAGACCAGTGTGGTGCAGTGTATTACCTCACCCCCACTCACATCAGCAAATGTGTCCATCACAATCATGCATCCTAAGCCTTGCTGACATGCCCCACTCTGCTAAGCTAGCAGCACATACTGGAGTTTTCCCAGCCGGCTGCGTGCAGCAGAGAGTCAGCGCAATGGATGGAAATTGTAGGCCTATGACATGACACTTTCAATTTTTTAAAGACCCCTATTAAAGTGAACCATGTAGTTCTAAAAATACCTCCCTGCCTAAACCCTTTCCTTCATACTGCCGGGCTAAATTAAGCCCTAAACCCATGAGGGGTGGTGGTGGGCAGAGATAAGACAAGTCAGCCTTCACCAATGCTGATGTCTCCTTGGGTGATGATGGCTGCTCGTAATTCCCAAGCACTTCAACTTGGCCTAGTCATGGAGGAGCAGAGAGAGGCTTGCAGATTTCACAAGACAGCTGGAGACAGATGTAGCCAGACATAATGGGGGTTGAAAAAGGGGGGTGGGTGGAGGGGCAAACTCATGGTCACAGCTGCAACCTCGCCAGAGGATTGGAGGCGCACTTCTAATGAAGGGCTGTAATCAAGTCACTCATGCTAACCTCCCACACCCAGTGAGGCCGCCTTGCCAAAATGCCTCTCTTATGACAGAGGGTTTAGTGTGCTTGAGGAGGAAAACAATGAGGGGAAGAACAGTCCATGTAATGCACAAGAAAGAATGACGTATTTAACAACCAATCTGTTCTGCATTTTAGTATATAACATATCGGTGCTGCATGTGGTAAACAAATTAAGCCAGATGTTATGCTAGTGGAGAGTCTATGAAAGGTGTGTAGAAAAAGATAAGGCCTGATAAATCTAGTATATGCCTCTAGACACATATTTAAAATACATGAATGAATTTCAACATAGGCAATATTTTCATTGTGAATGCTTCAATGGGCAACAGTTGCCCCATCTATATCCCCATTGGTCAGGCAAAGACAATTTGCAGCATCGCGAGGTGGCGAGTGAACAGCAGAAGTGGCACACTCACATGGGAGGCATTTGTTGATGAGACATCTGTTGGGCCGTGACTTCCTCCCCTCCGAGACAGCTTTCAGTAGACCAAGGCCATGACTCAGGTCTGCACCAGCTGCTGGGCCATGACTAGATCCATTTCACATTTTTCCCTCTGACTTCTATCATGGTGAGCAGTGCAAATACTCAGTTTCCATCTGTGATTATTACTTGGACTTTTGACCTTCTTGAATGTAGACCTACAGATGGATCACTTAAAAGAACTGAAGCGTTTGCACAAACACATGCATTTATTTAAACTGAGAAGATAGATGGTTGGGTCTGTCTTGCCCACCAGGCATCAAGGCAGTGCCCATGTTCACTGCTGTGAACATGGGCATGTGTATGCAGTTCTCACGATTATTTAATTAAATAAAGTGCTACTGCTACTGTAGATTAATCCTGTTACCAAATATCTGTGCTTGTCCTGGCTCTTACTGGCTTCAAGACCGTGATCATGCAGCAGTTTTGCTGTCTTTTGAAATCACCATTAAAAGCAGTATGTGCTAACACATCTGCTAGTAGAGGAGAGCTGGGGGTAGGGACGGCATAATTCTCCTTGTCATCTGAGACAGCATTCCTATATTAGACATGCTAAACCAGATCACTGCAGAACATTAAGCCTGACAGCAGCGCTTTAATATTTGATGCGCTCTGCTACCGTGGCATAAACCACCAAACTGCTGTAGCACTGGCTAAACTGACAATTCTCTAATGTATTTTTCAAAAGCTGGCCTTCCATCATATGGAAGTGGAGAAAAGTTCATCAGTTTCAGCAGAGAGTTGTGAGACATGCTGAGATGGATTAGTCAGCAGGGATGAGAAGCATACTTTTTTTGCCGGTTACTTTCAACAGGTTGCCCTAGATGCACAACAAACCCTGCCAAGACTTTCTCCACTGGCATCAAGCGTTTCAACTTTTGGAATATTTCATAATGGCTGTCTCACAGATATGTAGAGCTGAATTAGCAGACAGCCAGTAAACTCATTACAGGGTTGGCTGAGGACCATAAGACATATGGGCCTACCATTCGGCCTGTCATGGTTCTTCGACAGCAGAGCAGGTAAACTTGTTAACTCTGACATCCACATGACCCCAGACAAGAGGAGGGGGAGTAAAAAGCAGTCACACACGCCGGTAAGACATCACTTACTGGGCCATCACAGGACAGGGGAGGCTGTGGAAAGCACTGTTTTTCAGTGCTAATTAAAATAGGTCCAGGTTCTGTAGGGCCAAAAGCCTGCCTGTATGCCTTCTGGTTGTTCTTAAATTAGACAAGTCAGGATTCAACTGAGACTGAACAAGGCTGCATTAGGCACTGCAGCACATTGGAGGAGCTGTGAAGCAGACAGTAAATCAGGCACAGAGAGGTCACATCAACAATTGTAACTACTGTAGCCTGTTAACATGGCAGCAGTGAATATTTGCTGTGACCTTTAGTTTAGACAACAGAGGTTTCTGTTTTGTTGAGTTAATTTCCTCTTTGTTAAAAGGTAGTGTAGTAATTTACAGCTACTATAAGGACAAGTTCTCGCATCAGGAGGTTAGAGCTCAGCAACTGGACAACAGGCTTCATGTCGGTTACCACATGAGCTTAAATGTGATCACTGGTTCTACACCACACTGTTCTGCCTTTTTGCTATGCAATGGGAAAGCTTTTCATGGATGTACTGCCTTCATCCAAATCCACTGATCACTTGTGAAAGAATGAATTTGAAAATGCTGCTGTCAAAAATGCTGGTACGGCTCCATAACAGCACTCTGAAAGATTTTGAGGGTGAAGATTTAGACAAGTGAGACACCTGCCTTCTGCTGTGCTTTACATTTTAAATTTTACTCACACCCAGATAATCCAGAGATTAACCTGGTCTGCTAATTGTGACAGGTCATGTTCACATTTATATACAATTTTGGATTCTCCTCCATACTACACCAGCATTTTCCCACCTAGAAACGGTGCACTGTGTTTTCTAGAGTGCTTAATCTGAAAAGATTGTGGTATTGTTTGGACAAGTTTCGTCCAAAGAGATGCTTGTACAGACACAGTTCTATATAGCAGTCATGATCAGGGGCCAGCTTTCTGTCGCCTCTGGCTCTCTCTGTGACTGATCATTTTGAAATCCAAAACAGCGATTACACAAGACAAGCTTCATCATTAAAGTGGTTTTATCAACCTGTTTTCACAGAAGTAGGAATTATTGGTTTGTTTAATATGTTATACTTGCTCAGCTGTCTGAGAACAGAAACATGACCAGACACATTGTTTCTACTGAGGAAGTTTATTCTTGACGTCTGGATCATGTCTGACAAAATAATTTTCAAGGTCCACTTCCTATTTTATTCTGAGCTTTCAACCACACCTCACAGGCATAATTGGGAAATGGAGTACATTGGTATATATGTGCAAGAAGGACACATGTGAACAGATTCATTTCAAGTGGCACATACGACTTATTTCAGAGGATGTGTGGCATCCCTTATTTGGATTTTTTCCATAATTTTAGTATTCTCTTCAATATGAGTAAATTTACAAGTGGTCAACAGCTGTTGCAAAACTCATGTACAGATAATCTTCTGTTCTCCCAAAGGAAATAAACAGCAGTTTGACTGAAAGTTCATAATGCATGAATCTAAATTAATTTGTTTGAATGTGACATACATAAATAACTAAAATAAATTAAAGCAGCTCAGTGGAACTTTTCAATCACTGTTAATTTTGGCGGTCCCTGTGGACAAAGTCAGTAGTGTTTGCTTAAGTTAGGTTACTTTTTCTGCAACAGTTCCATTATGTGATAGCTTGTCACGATTAAATTAAATGGCAGCTATTTTGATGATCAATTAATCATTTTGAGTCACCCAAGAGTGCTTGTTCACCTATTACTAATACAGTTGGCCTTATATGGCAGTTTTAAGGGTGTGGTTTTCATCAGGTTGAAATGAGCTTTAAGACAAGGGTAGCAAATTTGACTAGGAACATGTGTATGTCTCTCAAGTGTGACAGATTTATGTTAAGATTTTAAATGTTCTAGCAATAAGCCATTTTGTGTTTGTATAATGTCTGGCTGATAAAAACAATAAACTGTCAGTGATCATGGAAGAAAATACTGGGGTCATTTAAGTGTCTAGAACTGGCAGATTTGACCCAACAAACCATGTTGACATCCAGAATAAAAACACTTAATTAATTCAGACTATTTGATTTAAGCCTAATTTTATGGCTCATTTAGACTACTCCTGTGTGCAAATAGGGTGCCTGCCTTTTGTGAGAACATGGCCTCAGAGTGAGTGCGTCTGGCTCACACCCCTGCCCCACCCCCTGTCTCTGACAGCCACATCAGCCAATTGTCAAGAGCAGCTGATGTGCCCTTTCCCAGTGCATCCATCAGCATGTACATACAACACTCAAAGGGAATTGTGCAAATTCATGAAAAGACCCCTGGCTAGTGTCTCAATAATCTCTCCCACAGCTCTATAAAAAGACATGACTGCTAGCAATATGTTTATGACTCCCTCTGCCTGTCTACAGGGAGCTTGTTGTCACATTACTTATAGAGACCTGTCTCATCCAGTGTATAACAAAGGCCAAATACAAGCAGAGGAGAACATCATTCATCTGAAACATTGATCAACAGTTGGTTGATTGTGTGCCTATTATGTGCCCTTCGACTTTATCCTTGAAATTTCCCAGCATTCGGGGAAAGTGTTTACTTGAGCAGAAGTGGCTAACCTCACTTTGGTGCAACTTTACAACAAGAAAGAAGTATTTAGCACATTGTGACCAGAGTATTGTGTCATATTATAAGTGAAAGATTCACCTGAAAATGTCACAAAGCAAAATAATAAATACTGTGCTGCCCTAGATACCATCACTAATAAGGAAGTGTGTCACTTTCTGTTCCTTCTCTCGGTTGCATGGTCAAAAGGTTGCATATGAGCCTACCAGATATGGGTGAAGTGAATAAGGGAGGGGACTTGCACAACCGTCCTGTGCCCTTTGAACGAAAGCATGTTGCTGTCATAACTGAAGTAGGCCATTGAAACTAGACACAGTATGAAGAGAAGATTGTAAAGAAGGCCACAAACCCTACAGCTGTCACTTTTATGTATCTCACCTGTTTCCTCAAAGATATTAATTCTCTTTAACTAACATCGGTTTAACGCTACTTACTCAAAATTATCTCAAGATGAGTAAAACCTGTTTAGCAAAACAATGTGTGAAATGAGTTTATATGGGTTTTTCCATCCACACAACATCCTGTGTTTCCACCTCTGAGCAAAAACAGTTGGAACATACTACACTGCTCAAACAAATGAAGGAAACTTAACTATCATAACACTTAACACCAAGTCAGTTTAACTTCAGGACCATCAATCTGTCCAGTTAGGAGACATAAAGCATTTTGAAGCAGTTTTACCTGTTTTGGTGCAAATTAAAGAGACAACAGGTACACTGGAGCGGCAACAACAAGACAAGCCCCAAAAAGGGAGTGGTTTTGTAGGTACAGGCCACAAACAATGGCACTCTCCTTATCCTTCCTGACTGATTAGTCTCTAGTTTTGAATGTTGTAAGTGTCTTTGTCCCTGGCAGCATGAGGCAGAACCATTCAGGTTTCACAGGTAGTCTTGCTCATTCAGTAAGGCACATCCACAGGTGCACTTACAAGAAGGTTTGTCTCAAGAGCCTGGATGACATACCACGAGACTGGCCATTGCACAAGGAATGTTGGACAAAGCCGTAAAAAGGAATCAGACCAGCAGCAGGGCCTACATGTGAGGCTGGACAGGAGGAACACTGCCAGAGTCCCACAATATGACCTCCAGCAGGCTACTAGTGTGCATGTTTCTGACCAAACTGTCAGAAACAGACTCTATGAGGGTGGCATGAGGGCATCAGACGGCCTCTTAAGGGACCTGTGCTCACAACCCAATTGGCATTCACCAGAGAACCAAAATTGGCAGGTCCACCATTGGCACCCCGTTCTCTTCACAAATGAGAGCAGGTTCACACTGACAGACATGTGACAGACATGGAAGAGTCTGGAGATGGCATGATGAATGGCCATTGACTGAAACTATAAACAGACTCAGATGTCACTGATGCGCTAGTCCAGGTCTTGGAGGAACAAACTCAATTGGGTGGTGATTTGGGTTTCTACTGAGTGTTGTTGCATCATTTTGTTCTCAACAAATAACACAATGTAGTACAGCAAAGATGATTTGATTTGATCTTGAATATTTTGTTCATGGAGATCCAATATGAGATCTAAGATTGGAAGCATGTGCATCAATCACCAACTGTGCTATTTTAAACACTGTATAAATCAGTGGTGGAACATAATAAAATTTAGATCCTTTGCTTGATTAACAGGACTGATACCGCACTGTGAAAATACTCCAGCCAGGACCTAGCTAATAGTATCAAAAGTATTAATTATGCAGTGAAATGGTTGCTGCCTTGTTTAACTTTTATATGTGTGATTATTGGATTGATATTACAGATGAACTAATGTGTATGCAGCATTTTACTGCTGTTGATGTTGGGTTTTTTTTAACTTCATAAACTGTTTTTAATCTACAGCAATACCTTATGGTCTGTAGAAGTATCATCATAAGTACCGGTAAATAGTCTTGCGAGAGCTACATGTCTTTTAAACATTTTCATGAGAAATTAGCCTGGTTTTGGTCTTTGTGATGATTAATTTTACACCCAATCCCAGTTTTTAATATTTATTGATGTTAAGGAAGTGGGAGAATTATCTTGACCCATAAATGGACACGTTATCCATGGGAAATATTCACACTATATGAGAAAAAAAGGAAAAGTATGTTTTCACGGGAAAGGAGGGGTGTAACTAGTTGTAATCTGAAAAGCAGCAAGGAACAGCTGTCAACCAAATGTAATACAATGGAGTGAAAGCTGGCTGACAAAGTTGACTCAAAAGCAAGTAGACAATTGACTGGCGAGTGCCTCGATTTTACACTTGAGTCGGGTACGTGGCTGCATCCCACCACTGCTATAAATCGATCTGAATGATGCGCAAGTGCAGCAGCCTAACGTGGCATTAAACGCCTCAGGCGATAAATCTTCACCAGTGACACAGTTTAGCGGCGTAACGCGGGTCTGCTGCCTCTCACTGTGAACACACACAGG
>JAOXYL010000086.1:13773009-13787172 GCA_028564955.1 Terapon puta | reverse complement strand
ACACAGTACAGCTGAGCCTGATGGGAAGCCATGTTAGTATTTAGTCCAAAACTGAAGTATTGGGCACGCAGGTGGTTAAGTTAGTAGAGTGTGCGCCCATGTACGTAGCACCGTCTGGGGCCATTTACTGCATGTCGTTCCCTCGATCTCCCCTTCCCTGTCTCTCAGCTGTCCCTCAAATAGTAATAAAGGGGTAAAACCTATTTAAAAAGTATTTGACCCAATGAGGGCGCTACAGGAAAAATGATCCACATATAGCAATGTCACTTTATAGACATTTGAATTTAAATTGCTGTATGTTTTAGGTTTTTTTTTTTAATGTCAGAGCTTGGTGTCCATATCATTATTGGGGGTATTTTTTTCACCACATTGATTTGACCATGTCTCATTATAATAAACTTGACCGAAATCACCTCGTAGTTCCACTCCACTCTCACAGGTGCTCTCAGCTGTCCTTCCACAAACAGACGAATTATTCTGCATTCAGAACGGGCCTCCGCCGGCCGAGCAACCTGCCTTCTACCTCTTGTGTGTCCTATCGCTTTAACCGGATGCCATGTTTCACTTCGCCTGACTTAATGACACAGACTGACAAGGAGGGCAATTACTGTTTTGCCATGCTGCACAAAATGCACGGCTCATCTCAAAAGGTTTGTTGTCCAGAAGCTGTCAGGTGTGATTGCTCAGCCCCTTGCGAAGGCATGAAATGAGCAGATAGTGAATGTGATGCCCGTCTGCTCCTTTTATTGCTTCCTATGTCTGGCTTTTGGTTAAAGCCAGAATAACATACGCCGAGGCCCTTAATATGAGATGTGCTGGCATCACCCTCATATCGAACCACTGTGTTTCATCACAGTTTGTTCATTTCAGTTGTCCTGGATTCAGGGGTGGGGGCAGAGTGGTCATGGTCCCTAGATGGATGCACATCAGTTAGTTAGTTAGTTCATTAGTATAATGGATGGAGTAGGTTTTCCAGGGATCCTGAACCACCATCAGAAGTGACACAACATTTCCTGTTGGAGAATCAAAGGTTTAGAAAGAAACGTAAAATGAGCACAAATAGAAGAGCTACCACAAAAACACCCAAAAGAGACTGTCCTGTGCTGTTTGAAATTATTTTGTGGGTGTCTTGTGCTTATGTATTTGGGGTGGGGGCCTTCTGCATGTCTGTGTCCAGGGATGCATTTTATCATAAGCCATGGCTGTAGGCCATTTAGAGTTCCAAATGAAAATGTATATTTATTGATATTATTTCTTATGTATAAATGTATTAATTTATTGCACTGAATAAACAGTGTAACCACTAGTAATGTATATTTTATAGAAATCATCACAATGTGGTGAGCTATTAAAATGGAGAAAATGTGAGAAGATGCTGATTGCTCCAAGTTTACCTTAAAGAGTTTTCTCTGGATTTTCACAGCTGTTCAGAGCGCTCTCACTTGACTTCAGTGTCTGTCTTACACATACAGATTACACACACTTAAGTGGTGTGCTGATGACCCATTTCACAGTCTTATAATCTTCACCTTTAACCAAGCAGCAGCCCTCACCCTCCCTCCTCCACATCCTGGTCTTTCAAATGATCCATTCCCTGCTCTTTGCGACTGTGTCATGAGCTCTCTCTGCAGGTGGCTGTTTATACTGTCTTAAATCAATATGCTGAGTAAGCAAGGGAGCGAGTAGGAGCACTTGAGCATGTAGACAGTGCTCTGGTGATGAATCAATTTTTCCTCATGCACCATGTCTATGCACCAGAGTGTGTAAAACACCTGCTGACACTCGCCATGTGCGAAACAAAAGGAAGCTCTCCAGCCTTCCATGACCAGAAGTCATTACAGCTCTCTGGCTGTGGTTTGGGTTTGTTGGTAAGTCTCACTGGAGCTGTTATACTCTTTGGTGGTTATTGCTTGTGTGCATAAAAAGTCACCCAGGGCATCAATAAAAATCCCCCTCGCAATCTCCCACCAGCCCCAGTTCTAGAGCAGAATTCCCCCTTTCATCCTCTCTCCCCTAAATTGAGCATTCGCTCCACTGCATGTTTGCACTTCTGTGCATGGCTACAGGGCGGAAAGCTGCATCTTGCTCTGCGCTATCTGGTGGGAGCCGAGTGGGATACAGGCACACTTTGCCTCTGGTGGTCTGAAGAGAGGATGCTAGCTCCTAGGAGGCCCAGTATATATACAGTATATATGACTATGTGTGTGTGTGTGTGTGTTCCTCCAGTTTATCACTCTCAAGCAGGTCTGCATTGGGAGAGGAATTACAGTACAAGCTCCTCGTTTGACTCCTGATATCAGACCCCGGGTTGTGGATTTGAGTTGCAGCCTCATTGGACCGTTTGGCCGTATTGATCACTTTAAACATCCATGTTGTTAAGAAGCTACTGCTCATTACAGAATCAGGCCATGGTATCAGTTATTTATACGCTCAGCACTATTCTGTTTAACTGTTCTCTTGATGTTACGCACTAAGACAGCGCAACATAAAGCAGAACAAAGTTAAATAAATCATCTGTCTCGGAGGCCGGTGTACAAGCTTCTGAAGCGCGTTTACTGTATTGAAATCTCTTTGTGCCAGGAATGCTGCTCAGGCTCTTCTGCTGCTTTTACAGGTCCCACTTCAAATACTTCCAACTACAGCCGAGGCAAACAATTAGAAAAAATCTTAACACCACTTATCATCTTATGCTGGGAGAGCACATTTATTTTTATTTTTTGAAGCGTGACTCCATGAATCCCCTATTAAAGCGATGTATTTCCCCCACTCATTAGAGCCAGCAAAAGTTGAACTTGCACAAATTAAACACTTTTGTGTTTTTTCCCTCTCTCTCTCTTTTGCTCTCTCTGTCTGCATTTCTGCAGATTCAAGTAACATCTATGTTTAGCACTCTTAGCACTTGAAGCTCTTCTGGTAGCCTTCCCCACTTATTTAAGGGATAAGATGTAATATTAATTTACATTTGACAGATAAAAAAAAAAAGATGGCAGTAGGTGGTGATATCCTGAAGTGCAAATTAAAGGCATTAGTGCATGTTTTTAGATACTTGTAAATTTCAAAATTAACATTTAATTGAAAAACAACATCTATGAAAAAACTACAATAGACTAGACTGTTCCAGAGCATTTCTGCCCTCCTAAGCAGCCCTGGGGCAAAAATGGGCCCTGGGCCCCTGTTAGCTCCCCATTTCTGCCTTCTCTGTGATTATAGTATTCATACGCTCGAATATCATGTTGCATACGTGTGGACGTTTAATTAAAAACACACTAATATAGAGGTAAGCGCAATGTAAGCACAATAACATCTGAAGTCATGGTTGGGATTCAGTGATTCGGGTCATAAAATCTAAATCATCATGGCAGCTGGTAGTTTGCTTTAGTAATGCATATTCCCAAATTCCTAAAGACATTCACTGTAAATAAAATTACCCCACGCAAATGGGGCTTTTGGAGGTGCCTTGCGTACATTTTGATGACAACACCTATGCACTTTTACTCTCATAAATCCTGAATGCAAGGCTTTTTTTTACTCTGATGACTTTTTACATTACGGTATTGCTACTTTTATTTACAGGATCATTAGTATATTCCAGAAAATTTAGCCAAGGAATGTACATGTACGGTACTTGAGTTTAAGTATTTCCATTTTAAGCTACTGTATACTTTTAAACCACACCAAAGACATAATCATCTTATATAAATTAAAGTATTGTTGGACACTCAACAACTCAACACTGTATGAAGTAGTACAAATATTCTCAGCTTGAGAAACCACTACAGCAAAATAATCATCAGTGTTAAAAAAAAATCTGTATGTATATGGATTATATAACCTACAACTGCTATTTACCATGAGTCCCTCATTCATTTAATGAAAAACTCCCCCGAGCAGCCCTCAAACATTATAAGGTTCCTCATAAAGTTTACCTCTAACATTGTTGTAGTCATCTACTTATGGTTGATTACAGGCAGCCATTTCCTGTTTTCCTGTCATGTCCCATACATTGTAATCTAGCCGTGACGAGCATAGGACTTGACAGTAGGCAAGGCCAGTGTGTCCTTGACATACAGAACAGGTGATTTTTATGAGCGATGGCAAAATGATGGCAGGCAATTTCAAGCAAAAATCCCCAAGAGTGAGTTTTTTTTTTACTGCTATCATTGGCACTGGTGGTGGAACTACTCACTACAAGGTGTAGACAAGAGCTGGAACAACCATAATCACTTTAAAGAACACCTCTCGGGCACCATTTTTCTATACTTAAGGGATTCACCAATGTGAAGTGTGAAATTTAAGAAATATAGAAAAGCTCTCTGGATTCAGTCAGATTCAACATGACAACCTGCTCTTGTTATTACTGATGCACTTTAGTTCATAGGTATTATCAGCATGTCTTTGAACAATCACTATCCCTTGCTATAATTACCCAGAAAAGTGATATAAGACATGACAGAATATGACACAGAGCTGCACCATCACCTTGACATGAATCATGTCACAGGGGAAAGGGTAACAAAGAGCTATGTATTCAAAAGGGAAAAAGCATCAAGAGAATACATCCCCGATGGCTTAAAAATGTTTGTGTGATAGATGTAATACGTATACTGTTTGTATGAATATTAGCGCTATTGCTTGAGTCAATTTCTGTGCCGTGCTATTCAGAATGAGACAAGAACAGGCGTTTTATGACCAGACTGTCTCACACAACCTTGGCTTTTTGTTGCTTCAAGGTCAATGCATGTTTGGAGATTTCTTTCAGTCATTAGAGCAATTGTATTGTTACAAATCTATTTTTTGCAGCAAACGACCCCCATTTTTCCTTTTATTTTTGAGGGGTTGTTGTGTGATAAGAAAATAATCAATTCCATTGGGATTTTAACAAAGAATACATGTTACCCTCTCAGCTCTGAGCAACGACCTTCAGACTGACTTTGGCGTCCGGTTGGAAAAGTGAGATCGTTCTTCCACTGATAAGATCTGCTCGGATAAGAGGGAGATATCTAGTGAGCCATCTCAGTGTCTCCACACAAGGTCCCCCCCAAGGAATCAAAACTTTCCTTCCTCTGTAACCTCTCTGGAGGCGTCTCAGCTTTCGGGTTATTTTATTGAGACGCATTTAGAGATAAGTAGAAACATGGAGAAAGGTTGGAGGGGGCTTTCGTGGATTGAAAGATGAACCACGCAGTCATCTGTAAATAGCTATTCAGAAAAAGGTTGTCATGCAATTTCTGCATTCATGGAGCTACCCAAGGTGCTCCATCACCAAAGGAGAGGCCTCCACCTTGAAAAGACTGATTACGTCTTGCCCTGTGGGAGGCAGGCAGGCATATGGAGGATGCTGCCTATGTACAATTCATCTCTCCTTCGACCGATGCTATATCTTGGTGCAGCAACCGGAAAGGAACTGAAAAACTTTTTTGAGCTTCGTCAGATGTGGAAATAGTTTGACATTAAGGAAATATGGTTGTTGTCTTTTTGCCAAGAATTATAGGAGAAAATGCAGTAAATATCAAGATACCAGGTGCCGGTACAGCTAGCCTGGCTCTGTCCAAAAGTTACAAATTCATCTACCAGCAACCCTAAATTTAACCGATTAACATGTAGTATCTTTATTGTTTACTCCACCTAACCAAGAAATAGATCAGCACATTATACCCTATAAAAACACAACATGTCATACACCTTTGTTTGGTTTTCTTCTTGTTACCTTGGAGTTATTAGCTGAGACTCCAGGAATTTACTTCACTAAGAAATACTTTTGGGCATAATCCCTCTTAGGGGCAAAGCAATTTTTCATTTTGTGTTTTTTAAGGATTAAACCGTCAAGATGTAACGTTTTAATTAGTGAATTTTAAATGGGTTAGTAGGCAGAGTCAGAATATCTGTCTCTCCCTGTTTCCAATATTTATGCTAAGCTAACTGCCTGTAGGCTGCAGCTTCACATTATTGTACAGACATGTGAGTGGTATAAACGCACTGAATATTTCGTAATTCCCAAAATGTCAAAGAAGACAAAAAAGGGCATTTCTAATAAGTCTGATTTCAAAGACATAAAAACTGACTGTGATGAACCCAGATACAGACAATTATGTAGAAGACTCATGAGACAGGTGTACAGTTTGAATTTCTGTGAATGTGTTTGCTCTAAGATTCTAACATCTTAACAAAACAAAATTTCTGTTTCCTGTTTCCTTGAGTGCACTCTTTTTTACTGGGTACCAGTTTTTGTTGGTAAGTGTTGTCCTCGCCAAATTAAAAGTGCAGATGCTCTAGACTTAAAATAAACCTCAAACACACCAGGATATTGTGAAGGCCAATCCCAATTTGTGCAACCAGCCATCGGCATGTACACCTTCATTTTTTAATTCATAAGTGAATACTAATCAACGGCAGCCCCGGCAACTGAGGAGAGCAGATTAAAAATTAATAGGATGATTTAATGAATAACATCATTGAGCTTTATCACAGCTGCACGCCATTTTAGAAATGCGCATGATTGTGTAGGACTGATATTTTTTACGGCTTAGACAGAGGGTTGTTGTAATGTGGAATCTGTTCATATTCTATTCTTCTTTCTCTCTTACTGTTGAGGAGCCCAGCAAGCAGAGACATCATTGTGACAGATCAATGTGCCACAATAGTGGCTTCAGATGCCCAAACTAAGTGAATTCCACACAGCATTGCGCATTCATGATCTCGAATCAATAATGAGCTCAAACTCAATGGATGCCAAAAGTGGTGGTATTGAAAAGAACCCACTAGATACTTTGATCACAACTCTTTAAAGGAATGGCTCAACTTTCCGGGCTTATTTATTAGCATAAAGATGAGAGGCATGGAGAAACAGCTAGCTAGGTTCATTCTGTTTGTTTGTTTGTTCTGTTCTGTGGGCCAAAATTGGTTTACGTAAAAAAAAAAAAGAAAAGAAAAAAGAACACCAATAGATACATTTTTAAAGATTCACATATTAATATCGGCCACAAAAATCTAGTATCAGTTGGGTAATGGTGATCATATTTTCCAAGCCTGAACCTTTAGGTGAACATTATGTTCCTGCAAGCATTCATGAGGTACAATTAGCAAACCTACTGAGCACAGCTGTCAACAGGGATGCCATGAATGCAGCATTGTCATTGCCTTGACAGGACACAGTGACTGAATGACATATACACAAAAAGTAAGCATTTTATTTTGACAAAGAACAGTATATATATTATTTATGTTGGTTTAGGTAATACTGGGTAGAGCAGAACATGATAGTGTCTATGTAAGCTCTGGAAACTAGTATGATATCATAATTATTCCTTTCATTGTTGTGAAAACCAGTACAATATAGTGAAAACATGGCCATACTAGTGCTTTACAGATATCTGTCAGGACACCCAGATTAAAACAGGGACAATCCTGGACAAACTGAAATGTGTCATCAGCATAAACTGGGCTTTATTTCTGTTTTCACCTACATTAGGCAGTTATAGTAGCCAGCCAACAGGCCAGTATTTTCTCACAATAGGTAGAGAGCTTATGTTTGTCTCGTGACCAAAAACAGGATGCCAAATGAATGCAAATAATGCTACCGGCCTTTGATTTGACTAATGTGGTGGCAGTAAAAACTTAAGATATGTCATGGCTATGAGAGTGTTGGATATTATGGAGATCTTTCGGCCCATCATGGCCCAAAACACTGATGACTGTTTCTAGCTAAAACCTTTAGTGTGTGCAGGGCCTCTAATGGCAACATTGAAGATAACTGTAGTATGATGAACTTGTGACCCTTCATTTCTATCGCTGTTCCCCAAATGCTGCTTGCCCACCCACATGAACATCTTGCTCCCTTCCAATGTTATTAGCGTCGATTGAGCTTGAGACATTTTCTTCTCTTTATTGAGGGAGAAAAAAGAGGGAAAATGGACGTGATTAAAGCCCATTGATTGTTAGATGTCTTCACGAGGCATTGAGGAGAGCTCTGAGTGCTTGCCGATGCCTCATTTGGAGTGGAGAGGAGGGGATAATGGATTCCATCTTGCCGCTCATGCCTCCTTTATGGTTCGTGACAGAGTCGGCATGTCATCATGTTGATGGGCCTGTCGTCGGTCAGTTGTGACTCCCCATTTTGCATTTTGCCGCTCCTATAGGAGTCTTTTTACATTTGCTGACAGCACATTCAGTGAATAGGTAACAAAGACACACCCTGCTTTCAGAGACTCAAACTAATAAGAGAAAATGTGCTAGACCATGATATGATACCTCTGCTTCCATTAGCTTTATTAGAACTGAGTGCAAAATTACTTCCAATTAGAGTTTCCTAGACAACGTACTGGCTATGCATAATAATCTTTGTCTCTCAACCCCCGCTTTTGCACCCACTGTTTTTGCACTTGTCAGGAAATTGTTTTGCCTCTCCCCTGGCCTTTCAGACGTAATTTTGTGTTCAGCTATGTCTGGGATATTGAGAAAGGCAATTTGTGTCTTTCTTTGTGTGTTCTTGCATGTGCAGAAACAGAAAACTGCACACGAAATCCCTGTATGGATTTGTGTACCATTGTGATACATGTGAGGATCCTTTCTTGTTTTGCAGTTAGTGAGTGGGGATGTTATTTCCGACATTGTTCCCAAAAGATTATTTCTGATGTGAAGTGAGTGTGGAGATGAAAAGCAGCAAGATGTCTCTCATGAACCGAGCGCCTGGCAGCCAGCACGCTGTGCTAGAGATGCCATGTCCCATGGAACACAACATCTGTTTCCATTAGGTCCGATTATAGCAACACCCCGCCTCAGAATACATCAACTGAGTTCAGGCGTTATAGGCGTCGCATGCTGATGACTTCACTTCCCATCTGCCATGGTTTGAGTGATGGCAAAGGAAAATGTCCAATTCATTGGAGAGTGAAATACAATCACATAACCTCTCACAGTGGAAGCACATCAAGCTGCAGTGCTTAATCTAAGATTTTTTTTAGGATTGCAATACAGAGACTCAAAACAGCCTCTAGTTTTCTATTTGAGGAGTTTACAGTTGTCTAGATAAGCTTGACACAACATATAACTGTGTATTTAGGAGCTTAGGACTGAGAATTGCCCAGAAAATAAACGCTCCAACAACCAACACGATGAGCAAAGTGGTATAGCTTATTTTATATTCATTGAGCTGACCGTTCCCTAAATGAAACCCACAAAACGGGTGTAGTTTAGAATGTGTAACTAGGCACAGCAGGTTGCATTTCTCCACGTGTGGTTGTAATAGGAGCAACAGCCTCCATTTAAAGAGCATAAAGCAGGTGCCCTTTTTTTTTAGCCTTTTCAAAACCACAACACACAAGAGCCAAAACATAAGGGATGGATGAAAAGTTAAATGAGTAGGATTTGTCAGTTGTGGTTTTTAAATGCTGGTTCTCCTTTCTCTCTGACTCAAAATACCTGTGCTTCTGGTGCTTACGATCTGGCAACCTCACTGTCATTTGTTGCTTGCTACACACTGTTGTCCAAAGGTTGTCTGTCTTTTAAATTGCATTATAAAGTACTACATATTCCATACTCAATCAATTTTTACTGCATAAGGTGTACTAAATTAATCATTAAGTATGCCTTTACTTGCCAACTGCAATATGCTAAAGCAATGCATCATCCCTGCATCATATGCCCATATGAATCATGATTACCTGTATAAGCTACCATCCAGTGAAAATTATTCATTACTTATATAAACCAATGTTACCTTTTATAATAAACTTTCATTTCATTTAAGGGCAAATTAAAATCTTAGATATTATAATAATAAGTCTAGGCCAACCAATGTTCTTTAGAGGCACTTTTGTTTTATTTGTTGAGATTCTCCTAACAGCAGTGCACAAATCAAATGCTCTTGATGTAAAAAGGAAAAAAAAATCTAATAACTGTAATCCAATCATTTCATTTTCATTTTGATTTGATTGGTCATTTTAAAACATTCAATGTTTCTATCCCAGTCAGACACACCACATACTCTGGGTGACTACCTTTAACACCAGATTCTGTTAGAGATGTACGTGTTTGCCATTTTCATTTCAGAGTGAATCATTTCATGAGCTGCAACCTTGTGATTGTGCTGATAAACTGTATAACCTCTGAGCGAGATGGTGCTGATCTTTTGTAGGACAAAATAAACATTGTCCAGTTGTCTTTTTAATATCTATAAAACTACATTACGGCCGTACAAGGACAAAAGCATTCACCGGTAGACCTCAGACAGCTGTGGGTTTGAGAGTATAACCACTCTGGCATTGCCAATGCTGGCCAGAGGCTCTCTATGGAGGTCTGATTGACTGAGGCAATGCTTAATGATGTTGGTGTATAATGATGGTTGGCATGAAATGATGCTATTTATATGCAGCGGGAGCACTTGCCTTGTGTTTATGGTATGAAATATCAGGGATATTTATCTCCTCAATATTTTGTTTGCTGCAACACAGAGGGACATAACAAAGATGCATTTGTGGGGAGTTTTCAGAGTTACTATCAAACCTAAATTATGTTCAGAACAATGATGAGATTAAACACAGCTACTACAAATGTTTTCGGTTGACTATAACATTTCAATGTGTCCAATACAAATATGCTGCTGAAAACACAAGTTAATTACATGGCTAAAACACCAGCCTACTATGGTTCCAAAAACTTTTGTGGCACATTAGTTATACATGTGTTGCTGGTAACACTGTAAAAGGTGTTAAATTGTCCTCATATAGATTTCAGTTTGTCTTTTGCAGAGATAAGAAAAGAATCTTTCATTATAAAACTTCCAAAACTTCCTCAAAATTAAGTTAACAACAGAAATAGAAAGAGAAATATTACATTACATTACATCATCAGTGTTTGTCTTGCATCATGCCCTGCAAGCCCGAAACAATAATATATTATTTTGTTACTGCCAGAACAATATGTTATGAAAATGAGAATATAATGTAGTATACATCATTAGACCACAGTAAAGTGTGATTTGAGATCCTCTCTCTCAACATCTTTAAGCTTTGAGAAATAAAGTGAGACAGGGTGAGTGCATGCAAAGCTATGAATACACAAAGATGGGTTAATCAGCTCATAGAGTTGTTAAGTCTGAATATTGGGCATGTCTGATGGTACATTTGCAGAAAGAAATAAAAAAAAACAACAGATTTTTAAGGCAGTTTAATCAAGTTGAATTTGGATTTCTTCCAGGAAAAATGAGATCATGATGAGGTCAAGACAGCTGACATTGGTTCCTGCTAGACTAATCTAAGTGTTCTTGCAAAAAGTAACAGTGCAAATCAGTGGATCAACTCCTTCTTGTCTGTCATTCAGAATGAAACGTTTTCATAAATGATAGACTAAAACTAAAAATAGCTGGGTTCACTGGTCAATCAGTAGTGAGGGAACAGCTGCAGGTGGACTACAACTTAATGCTTTTTCTGACCTGTTATTATATTGTTATTGTTTGACTTTTATTTTTCTTATAATACAATAATCTCAAACTGTCTGTTATTTTAGTGTATCTATTGTGTGGGTTGCTCTGAGAGGAACCTTCCCCTTGGGATAAATTGTAACAACACTATATCTAGAGGGTAACATGGTTATTCCTGTATCACACTGGAATGTTAGCAATGTCACTGAAAACATGTTAGCATTTATCTCCAAAGTACAGCCTCACAGATTGGCTAGCATGCAGATATTAATCTTGCTTCAAATGTGTTTTCCCTCTTGAGTAGGATGTAGCAATTGGGTGTGTTAATTCAAAGGCTGAAAAGCTGTCTAAGTGGAAGGACCAGCATGGTGACAGTGAAAGCCTGTAATGGTTTCTTAGATCATCACTCAGGACCGCTGAAAACAGCACCATAACAGCGAGATAGTCGGATTTAAAGCTGAATATGTATACTTTGTTTACCTTAAAAGAGAAGACTTTGTTTGCCATATGTAATTTTATATACTGAAGGTCACATGCACCTCTTACATATTATTATTGGACAGCAAGGTATACTCCACTCTCCATAAACAGGTTTACAACAAATGTACACACACTCACACTGTAAGGCATTCACACACACACACACACGCACACACACACACACACACACACACACACACACACACACACTGCCCTCCCTTATAACACTTTACAGAATTTGTTGTGTTTTCTCTCTCCAGAACTCCCATGTGTCCCATGTTCAATATCGGATCCTTGTCTTGGCTTTAGCAAGACTGATAGCATCGCAGAGACTCAACAAAGGTCTTGCTAATCACAGTTGCTGCATTATTGGAACATTTCTCACCTATCCTTGAGAAGAAACTCCCTTGTCAGCACCATTACCCTTTTTTGTTCCTTTTGCCCGCTTGTACAGATTAAGATGGCTACAAGACTCAAGAATTTTTTTCTTCAAAAGGACTCGGTTCGGTTGTAAAGGAGAGTAGGGTGTCCTTTATTACCAGTGTCTCCTTTATTAGGGAAGAAAATAGACAGTTGTGACTTCCCAGTGCATTCACCATAAGCAGTGTTACTCTGCTCATACACTCTGAATGTACAGGCATGGATCCACACATATAAGCCCATTACAGGCTGAAAGGTGGGGTTTCATACAGTAACTGAGCAGATTTTGGATAATATTTGGTTGGATAAATGTTTAAAACAAATAATTAAAGTAGTGGAACAACAGAAAAGCTAAAGGTTTATGATAGATGCTTGAAATAAATACTTTAAATAGTTATAGCTAGTTACTGTGAAGAATTGAAATGATTAGCTAAAGGGTTATTGACAAATGATTAAAAACAATGATCACATATCCAGTTTAAATCTATTCAAATGAACACATTTACATGATACTGTTGGTGAAAGGGGTACATACGATAAAAGGATTGAGGACTGCTGACTTATATATAGCTGTGAGCGTGTCATCAGATATTTAAAATGTATTAATTCATAATCATCTTGAGATATGTGCATACATTACCCACATTTGAAAATACACTTCTATGGATGCACAAGCAAATGTATGCACGAGCCACTCATTAATCAAAGACATTCACTACACATGGTAATTCTAGTAAAATTATGCCATTATGAGTTACATGATTATAGCAAATAACTTTCCATGTTTGATAAGGACAATTAGCACTCTGGAGCCCACCTACTATGCAGCCCAGAGGGAATGAATACTTTAGGAATACATTATGGAGTAAATCAGATTAGTCCTTGCTTGTCTCTTGGAGCACTGAAACTGATCTTCGTGGAAATCTGCAGCTTGACATTTTCTGGAAGAAATATGACCCAATCTTTTCTCATGCCTCTTATAAACAGTGCAATGCAATGCCTCTCTTTATGCCAAGGGATATTGCATTGAATTGCTTAATGCAGTAGTGAGCGGTGTTTGTGACCATGTTTCCTCACACTCTATGCATGTGTGTCAGGATAAATCACCCTACCCGACAGAGACTGCTTCGTCAGAGCTCCCTATTTTCCAGCCACAGATCTGCCAATCATCCAGTCTGGGAAACTTCTCTGAAAAGCTGTATTATATCTCTGTAACTTTGGCTTGTTTAAACTATAGTGCACATGTGCACTCAGCACTAGAAATGGTTTACTGTACATTGTCAGAATCTGGTCGCAGTTAGGTTATTTTCATATGTAATTTATGAACAAAGTGCTCATTGTGTTGCTTTTACTGTAGCATTTTAACTATGTATAAAGTGTGATTGTTCCTGTACAATAACTCCAACTGACTAAAATATAAGATGGGTCAGATTGCATTATCACATACGGGCCTCAAATTTAGTGGTAAAAGTCAGACTAGATCTAGAGCTAGTCAAAGTAGAAATGAATAATAAAGATAAGGCTACATGCTTGGTTAAATCAAATTTTTATTCCCTTGCAGACCTCGACTCTGTAGCTACCATTTAGTGAAAAATGTGAATTTTACTGTTTTTGTTTCTCCTCTTTACCCCATGTTTTAAGTTATAATTTGGGGCATTTTCAGACAAATTACAGATCTCTTACTGAATAATGATTCAACCTGCAGTCTAAGCATCCCACACATCACACATTTCTGGTAACAGTGCCAGCAGTAGTTTGGAGACAAGAGGACTAGTGATGTCTGGAAAGACCAGATATATTGGCAACGTGATTAAGAAGATTATTCCTACATTTATTTTCTTTTAATA
>JAOXYL010000086.1:13727534-13741568 GCA_028564955.1 Terapon puta | reverse complement strand
CTTCACTCACAACCACAAATGTCATCTTCATGGTGGCACTAGAGGAAAAGTCAGGGGACCAATCAGGGGATTCATCCACATGGCATATTCGATGTTAAGACAAAAGTTGTGGAGACATTTTATTCTAGACCAAAGTGCTGCATTGGATCCAACATTCATCGAATAAATGCTGTTGCTATTACAGCAAAGTACAATAATGTAATGTAAAGGTGATGTGCAGTTGGTCTGTATTATGAAATAGATCTAAATCTTATTTGTTAATTTACCACACTGTCACCAATACTTCTGAGGGCAAACATTAGAATAATAAACATCCATTTCCCTAGATAAAATAACAAATGTTAATTTGACTGGAGACAATTTACAGTTCTCTAACCCTTTGTTTTTCCTCAATGGCAATTTACAGCAGTGTACAAGTATGTGTCTCTTTCTGCAGTGTCAGGCAAAACAACCCCAGGGTTTAATCTGATGGAATTTAGGCCGCCTCAGCTGCTAACTGAAGGTCCATCTCTGGAGCTGCCACCAGCCAAAGTACTTTCCTTGCAGCAGTGCGTGAACCTAACCTAACATAAGGTGAAACAGTACGGCCTATGTCCAGAAAGACTTCCAAAATGAAGTTCCAGTAAGCAGCTTTAAACTGGGAAGAAAGAGAGGGAGAAAAGAAAGGAAATTTCTCCTATTATGCAAACCCAGCACCTAAATATATGTGAGTACACAGGGCAGATAGTAAGGGCTAAATCAGTGGGTAAAGGACACTGTCCTGTATTGCAGCCTCCTGACCTCAACCAATAAAACACAACTTAAGTTCAAATTGTTACCAGGATGTGCTTGTTTTCAGCAGCATAAATTGCCTGAATAGCAGAGAAATTTCACCTGAATGCAAACCTTTATCTGCTGAATGACTCATTTTATTAATCTACATTATAGCAGAAATCACATGGTGATGTGAAAACGAGGAGAATGTCTGCTCTGATGGTATAAATATTGCCTGTCTGATGCTTTCTGTGTGACATCTTCTTTCAGCTGCACCTAGCCATTAAGTCTTGCAAAAAGTACTCTTTATGAATGTTTTCATCCATTAGATCTTCAGACGGCCTGGTATGCTGAAGGTTGAGCTCTTTAGCTTTGCATTTTTCTCCTGCCGGAAAGTCTAAACAAGAAACATTATTGCCAGCCTTGGCTATTCAAACAGTGAAGTGTACATGAGCTTTTACCATAATAAGATGTCTCTGAAGCAATTCACTGAGCAAGCAAATGATGGTTCCTAAATTAAAGTATAGTAGCCATAAGCCATTTTGGACCACTGGTAAAGACAAAGCACTCAGCTGTAGTTTCTGCCCAGGGTTCAGGGTTATTGGTGTAATGCTAAAGATATGAAGTTTATTACAATATGTCTCAGCAGTGGAGTTTCTAAGTGTTGCTTTGGCTCCACTAGCACACTGGGTATGAAATGAAACAATAAGTGCAGGTTAAAGTGCTGACTCTCAGCTTTAAGGTAAGTGTGTTTGAGGGTGTTCTCATCTATATTAGGTGAACGGTGAGCAAGACTCTTTGCCCTTTGAGTACAGTCACCAAGTTTTGAGACAGTGCAGCAGCAAAATGATCCCAAATAGCCAAACAAGGAGTTTTATCAGCAATTTTTGCGAGCCAAAAAGGAAAAGTGGCTGGCAAAGTCTCAGGTAGCACATGGGATAAATTGGAATTGAAAGAAGCACAGAAGATTAGTATGGTCTTTGCAATAGCATGCCAAGTCAGTCACCTGAGCTCAGTCCAGTTGTAGTTCAAAACAGTAATGCAGCAAAGCCATAACGTCTGTCCAATGCCAACATTTCTAGAAATGTATTGCTTTTCAACAGCATTTGCTCATAGTAAATACATATATTATCTGGTTAAGGTAAGAGTCATTGCATATCTGTGTTAAGACACAAATATTGGTCTCCCCAAACCTTTACAATGCTTCCTGCATTAGCAGGAATGTTGGTATGGTGCATAATAAATAACTAATCATGGCTAATTTATGGTCTGGCCAATGGAAGACAGTTGAAAATGGACTTCACATAAGCATGGAGATGTTGATCAATGTGCTTTGTCCCTGTAAACTAATTGACAAAATAAATAATGAGGCTTTAACTTTTAAGTAATGTATGTTTTTTAATTATGTAATGTATGTATATATGTTGTATATATGTATGTCTGACCATTTGAGCAGAATAGCTGCTTGATTTATCACATATTTATCTTGCAATATGTCTTGCTGGAACTATATGATGCACAAGCGATATTGAGTTGTTCAGGATGGTCACATGTTGCAGCACTAAATGCATTTTAGATCTGAGCCATTGTGGTTGCTTATTGCATATTAACTGAGGCTCCTATTACATATTTATAGTTTGCATGTGAGCAAAGGGTTAAGATAAAATCCTCAAAACAAGCTGTTAATAATTCTTGTATTGTAATGTATTCAAATCAAATCAAACTTTATTTATATGGCACTTTTCATACAGAAAGTAGCACAAAGTGCCTCACAGAGATTTAAAACAACAGAAATTAAACAGAGAAACAAATCAAGAACACCAAAAGAACCCACTCCCATATATATGCATACAACAACACATGCACACTCACACGGACACCACCACATACAGGCACATACAGTAAACACTGGAGTTAAGATGATAAATAAAAAATAGATGAACAGAATAGAATAGAGCAGAGTAAAATAAAGTAAAATGAGATAAAATAGACTAAAATAAACTAAAATAAATATATATACACATATATGCATATACATACACACACATATATACATACATTACATAAATACAATAGGTTGAAAGGTTATAAACACTAAGAACTGGGATGCTAAAACCATAGAATAAGATAAACTTAAGACTGAGGCTTAAGATAATTGTAAAAGGTAAAAGGAATTGACAAGGTCATGCCTCTTTTTAAAAAGCCCAATACACTTTGTGCCCCTGAGGTTCTCTGGCAGGCTGTTCCAGTAATGTATAAACCCACTGTGCTCGAGCACAGAACCAAAACTGTAAAATCTGTACTGCTGTACTTAAAACATGTATCACTGCACGGCATCATTTTGGAAAATGATGCCGTGCAGTGATACAGGCCACCCCAAACTTGACATGCATGATAATTTAATCATCCATTTCAATACATTCACTTTCTATAAACAGCATTCAATACACAACCCAGTTACTGCACTGAACTGCGATCCCTGAAGCACCTGGCACTGTCAGGTTGAGAACAACCACTTGTAGAAAGATACTGGTGCCATAGTGCCTTGTGTCATAGGAATAACTTTCTGTCATTGATGCTTGTGCTCTTAGCTAAAATGGTGAAAATGGAGCATGGTTGAAAAGAAAACTATATTTTAGGAAGAATCTGTACTTTGCCAGTCCTGGAGGACAGATACTAGGGTCGCCTTGTGTGCAAACAGGTAAATTCAGATTTTTGCAAATTAAAATTGGAAATTGAGCAGTTCAACTAAGGCGTACCTCTATGCATTTGTTCAGTGCAGCCCCCTATCATCAGCTGGCTCCCAAAATAAGCACTCAGTCTTCAAAGCTTTTAGAAACCCTGCTGTAGAACATAAACTTTCATTAAACAATACTGACCACATATGACAAAGAGCAAATCTTCTCCAGGCAAATTTAGAGATCCAACCTTTCAATTTAACAACTACCAATGTATTATTAAAAAAGGTGATTTCTTATTGTTCCTTTGTCTCCCAATGCAAACTCTTTATTGGACATCTCAGCAGAAATATCTCTTTCACCAACTTGCGCCATCTAATATCCTGAATTCAGAAGTTGTTGACTGTTGCGCGGAGAACAGTCTGGATGCAGTGACAAATATGGCATGTCAAAATGCACAGGGAGCAGCTATATTGTGCCTCACCCTGGCTCAATCTCGTAATATTAAATCTGTCAGGCATAATTGGTTTCCTACCAGATAAAAACATAAAACTGCGGGGAAGACACTGTTCCCAGCTCACCACCATCTGTGCTCTGAGATGTGACGCTGCAGCAAGACTTAATGAATTATTAGGTCATTAAAATGAATGTGTTTACAGTCAGAGCTCCATCTACGACCTTCAGCCCTTGGAGTCTTCCTTCTCTCTGCACCCTAATTCACCTGTGACACCCTTTGGCACCCTGCATGCACCAGCCCCCAGAGATTATAGAAACGAAGGCTCACCCAGTAACTGCAGCATTTCCCTCAGGAGCTATCAGCCACGGAACAGCTGTGTTTCCCGCTTACAGCCAAAGCCTGGCTGAGGCCCCAAAGCACACTTCAAACACTGTTTGGTTGTAGAGACACAGCTCCCCTGCACCCTGCATATGTGCTGATGAGCCGAGCTTAAAGCCACGTTTCACCTCTGCCAATGAGGTTAGAGGGAGGTATTGTTTTCAGGCGTATTTGGCTGGTTTCACCAGCAGATTTTTTGAAAAGTTGTACACAGATTTTACAAAATTATGGACTGATATCCTTTGGCCCAAGGATGAGTTGACATTTGGTGGTGATCTAGACGAGGTAATTCTGCCATGAGATGATCATAATAACACACACATCATTAGGCATAAGAGTTGAAATTTCAAACCTGCCACCTGAAAAATATGTTTTTAATCTTTATTGCAAATTTGCTCTTTCAAATACCAGCTGGAAGAAATGTAATTGCTGCCTGAATTATGCTCGCTAGCAGCATGTTTTTTCCAGTCCAGACGGTGTGATACATACAGACTGTTATGTTGGACTTTGACCGACAGACAGAGACGTAGTCTGCATCTCATATTTTGTTATGTTATGCTGCTGTAACACTTGGTCAATGCTAGAGAAAGACTGTGGTTATGCAGCATTACGTTTCCTACACAATGAGGGTGACAAAGCCGGAAATCTAAGAAATCAGTGCTTCAGCTGTCTGTGTCAGTCTTTAGGAGAAATACAGACAATAATGGTCACTAAACAGTGAGGTGACAAAAGCAAACAGTACCAGACTGGCACTCCAAACTCCTTGTGTGATTCTTGCTTTGGTATTATGTTAGGTGGATTTCTTATCCCATCAGGGTCATTGTAGTTACAAGACTTTTACTAAATCAACTGTACAACCATTTGCAATAAATGTTTAATTCCTTGATTTAAGTGTCTGTGACCAAATTACCCAAAATATAAACACCAGAGAGTCTGAGAGAGGTTTAGCGCACCTTTGCTTATCTGAATGGAGAAGAGACCAAATTACTTCTTGTTTTCCAAATGCCCTTGTCTTTTATTCCACATTCTCACTTCTCAACCTTGATCGCAGACAACATGTTTTTCTTATAGTTGGAGAGAACTGAGGGGGAGGATTGTACCTTTCACAAAATGTAGCTAAGTCACAAACACCAGAGTGACAACAGGATTCAGACAACATAAGTTGTTAGTAGCTGGACATGTTTCCAGTGTCGCACAGAGAAATAACATCCTGCCGCAGGCTTCTTGTTTTGTTTTAAGATTTGATGGCTGGCAGCGGGGATGCAGGCCCCACTTTATATAAAAAATAGACAGAAAAAACAGCAGTGGAAAAGCCAAAAATGACCATGTGCTGGTTCTGTTTTCTGGGGGGAAAAAAAAGATATTTTTCCACTCTTTCACCAGTTTGGCTTGTCTTGTGTTGAGATGATCCTGGCACCATGAAGGAGCAGATGCCTCTGATTAGCTGCCATTACTCCTCTGTGGCGTCACACAAACATATTCCTGCATCCTCCCATGGGCGATCAAATGTCCAACATTATCTTCTGCCAGTGATGTGCATGGGAGTGTGTGGCAGAGAGTGATAAACAGGGAGATTAAAGACAAAATGGGACGAGGCGATAGAGGATGCATGACAAAGAAAAACAGGAGAGAGTGGAGAGACTTATCCAACCAGGCTTCTTACACTTCCTCGCAGTCCACCGGGACAAAAATTCAGGTTCGATGTCACTGTCAGGCCGGTTGGGCAGACAGGATCCTCGCAAGACTGGTCCAGAAGATTAAACCAGGACAGCTGGCTTTGATGCTGGCTCTGCTCGGTGGTGACTGGAGTGAAGCAGGATGGAGGGCTGGATTGTTGTTCTGCCCAGTCCTTGAGTATCTTTTCCCTGGCTGCAGAAACAGCCGCTCCTCCGTGGTTTGGACACGGAATCAGCTCTCATTTTACACTCATGTTCGAAATAAGATTCTGATGCTACAGATAGGCCAAACAAAAGTTAATAAATAAAAGTCCTCTTGAAATAGAAACACCTACCCCAGACAGAGCCATTTTAAACAGCAAAACTCAGACTGTTACAGACGAGGACCCAAATGCAGGACACGCAGGCAAAGGCAGAATTCTGGAAGTGCTTCTTTAATTAAAGAATAAGGTGTGACCTGATTACTCCAAAAACATGGCAGGACATGATCAACTGGACAAGACTACATGAAGAGACAAGGGCAGACATGGACTATATAAACACATGAGGTAATGGGAAACAGGTTGAAAACAATCAGGGCGGGGCAGACAATCACATCAGGACAGGAAGTAAAGGGATCTGAAACATGAGGAGGGTGGATTTCAAAATAAAACATGACACGCCAGAGCAAGAAACCAGACATGATATGGAAGAATAAACAGACCTGACAAAACATAACCGGACATGAAAAACACACAAGATCAAAACTCAGGACATAGGACAAAACATGACAGGACCGAAAACAGAAACATGAACAAGACATAAAGACATTAAAACCAAAACATAATAACCAAAGCAAAAATGACCAATATGATCAAGACATGACACAGACATAACATGAACAGATTTTTCCAAGATGTCTGGCAATGTTTTAAGAGGACTTTTAAAACACAAATGCAATTCCAAACTTTTTACTTAAGCCATACACTGGGTAGAAAACACACTGAAAAACACATCTATGACGAAAAAATAAAATAACTTTAAGTACAACGAGCTACAGTAAATGACTATAATTATGTGGGAGAAGAGATAGGATATTAACTGTGGGGGTGGTGGGTCGTTCAGATGTGCTGGAGCAAGAACATAAAGCCTGAAAATGCTTCTGATATATCCAGATGTGAGGGAAAAGGTTGTTTTGGATAAAAGTGTCTGCCAAAGGAATGTACTCTATAGAAAAAACATAGAACATGAAATACAACACTTAATGTAGACTTTTGTGCTGACCTACACTACGCACTTGTTATCAATATGAAAGGTGAAGGTAGGTGTTACAATCATTGTCCGGGAGAGAACTGCTTCAGGCCTTTCCAACGTCAGACTTTACAGTGGTTTTAATCATAAACAATGCAGGTTTAAAAGCTTAAAAGAAAAAACAACCCAGAATGCATTTAGCGCTTTCGTCAGACGTCAAGGACACACATAATGTGTCCCAGTGAGAAACACTGAATGTAAAGAGAAACTTTTGTTGACAAGAAAACTCCACAGAGCAGCTTTCAGATTGAGGTTGATATATTGATCTTTAGAGTCACAACAGCATTTGTTAGGAAATATTGTAGCGTCTGTAAGAACGTCTTAAGATAAATGAAAAAGGCATAAAATCATCTCATTTGTGTATAGTTACTCCTCCATAATGTTGATAGGTTGTTGATAAGTAGCTCCTGTCCTGGGAGAAAATGTTCAGTAATATACCAGAGAGGGGCGGTCAGGATTTTTTTTTGGATCTGAAGAAAATGATCAAACTCTATCACTATCACTGAACTTTATTAAATCAAACTCATCTAAAATATACACATAGGGGAGAGGTGATGAATCTGTCTTACTGTTTGGTTACTACATCACTTTGTTTACTCTGGTATTTATTAAGAGCATAATGAGCTTCCCCAGATGACTGAATGTCTCTATGCATGTGCCAAAGACAGATAGCACTTCTAAAATATCAGTGCCTGATAAATTTATCCCCTGTCCTTGTGTGACTGCATGAGTTACCACAAGTTATCTGCGCTAGGCACATTAATGAATAATGCTTTGAGGAGAAAGTCACACTGAAATGTGTCATGATCTAGTCATACCTCAGTGACAAAACAAACAGTCCCCCCCCCAGGATTTCTAACTTAATGAAATCAGGAAAACCAGGAGAGAAATCAAGATGTGTTATGACGGTCACGAACAGGATTTGGTGTCGTACATACTGCAGCTGACTGAATCGCCAGGACATCACGGCAGAAGTCTACTGCAGAATTAATCACTCTTTCTTTGTTAGCAGTGTTTATTTGCGTGCTCCGTCTCCTCACTGTTGATGATCTTGAGGGGCATTCAAGTCTGAGAAAATTAAGGCCATCAACGCATATGTCATGCAGAGGGGCTGATTGCAGAATTCCCACATCAGGGAGCAAAGTCCATTATCATTAGTTATCCACAGATATTTGCCGCTGAGAGTCGAGGATGATCGAGCGAGGGGATGACGAGGAGCAAGGAGACGGAGAGAGAAGGCGAGTAGGAGATAAGCTAGGTAAGAGACAAAAGAATGAGAGAAGAGAGCTCAATACAGCCGGAGAGATTGAAAAGAAAATGCACAGGCACATACGCTCCGAGGGAGAAAAGAAGGGTCGAGGAGAGAAAGTGAGAACAAGAGAGAGCTATTGATTGTCGCCTCTGCACCTGCCATACTGAAAGAAAAAGCACCAGACAAAATCAAATGTCATCATTTGGGAAAGGACCGGCGGGTTCCCTGACTCATCTCGTGCAAGGGCCACTCCGGCTGTCATCTGCCATTACCTCCAACATTCATCAAAATTCATCACCACTGCCCAGAGTGAGATTCATCTGAAGCAAACACATGCAAAAGAAATGAGAGTGCAAAAGAAATGACAGCAGCCTGGCATCAATCACTTGTGCACAGGGAAGGGGGGTGGCGTGATGCCTTTTCGCATATTTAAGTGGTAAAAAAAAAGAGGCTGACGGAAGCTTTCTGAGTAAGCTGAAGGGATCAAAGCATTAATTAATGAGTTGCTAAAAGAGTTTTCATTTATGTGGGTGCCTCTGTTTGTTATTTACTTTTTAGACTTGGACAGATTAAACTCATATTTCCACGTATGTAGCAGAACTACTGTTGTTGCTAAAGATTCATTATGGGGACAAGTAACTGGACTAATACCTTTACTTAAATCTTTGCTATTTTATCTGTGAAAAAAACAGTTAGGACTATAAAAACTAGTATACTCTAAAAAAGAAACAACACACTGTTAAGTGTCATTCCAATCCAATTAGCCTTTAGTGGGAGTGTAGAGATATGTTTCATGCAGTTATTTTAAAAAATAAATTAATCTCAAACAGGCATATAATACAATAGATCTTATTATGCACATGATGTACAATGACATCATTATTACTAAGATTTGTGAACAAAGAAATGAAAAAGAAAAGTTAATGTGACCAAAGTAGTGTGGGAGTTGTTCTACAATTAATCATTTTTATTTTCACAAGCTTTTCCGTACACTAAGAGAGTCATGGCATGTCATTACTCATACGCCTACGTCTCTGTCAATAAGACAATCTTTTAGATAAATATTTCACTCAGCGAAAGACAAGTGTGTCCCAAAGCTTCAAGGTGTGCTCATACACTCCCCCTTAATGAAGAGACCCTCCACAGCTATGAGTGACTTCACGCCTTGTAATTGGTATTTAGAAAAATGAATGCCTTTCCAGCATAGAGAAGTCCAATGTAACAGTTGAACTCCAGCCTTTAGGCCTTAATTAGCCCTCATTTGTTGACATAAACACCTCTGAAGTCACAGCAATATGGCCGCACACAATGAATGAATGAATTTTAGTGCTAAAACGTGAAAAGCAAACTATTTCATCATTATCATTTTCAAGGACTTCTATACAATGATACTGGAGAGGAAAAAGGCGTCTCTTCACCGTCAGAATAATGCAAACGCCTCCTTCTAATCTCTGCAGGAATTAAATTGTCTCCATACTGATTCTTGACCCCCTTCAGCCGTCACGTCTTAGCCAGCTGAGTTTTTGTTTCCGCCTGCGCAGCTTTTTCTCTGACAATGTCACACTGGGATGGAAAGATAAGGTGTGGGAAGGTTGAGGGTATGAGACGAATCAAACATCCCCCCCCCATCTGCTTCACTTGATTTCATTTTGGTTTCCATTGGAAACAGGCACTGCGCTCTGATAATGGCGTGTGCACTTTACTGATATCTTTAACAGTGGAAGGTGCCGTGCTCTTCATCAGCGCTAACTCGTTCTCGGTGGCAGAGCATCTGATTTTTATTAAAGAACGAGATGAGGAACTCAAGGCTTTTTTCCCCTCAATACTCTGCACTGTTTTTAAAGTGCAGACAAATCCATCTTCCAAGTGACCTTAACTGCCTACCATACTTTTGTAGCATAAATGTTATTCATAGCATGAGTGGCTGAGTTGGCTTATATGTTAACTTTTCTTGAAGAGCAGTTTTCTATCGTTGTACTGGTTGTTGGTGTGATTTTTCTGGGATGGCCTGGTTCTGTTTTAAGGCAAATCAATTTACATGTTGAGCATTTTTTAAGCCCTGCATCTGTAAAGATATTTGCTCTTATATACGACATAAATGATCATGAAATTAGATTCTACTAATTGTTGAAACAATAGGTCCTTTAGTTTTGAGGTTTTGCTGGCTGAAGTGATACTTGTAACTGCAAACGTTAGTTCAATGAGTTAGCAAAGGCTTTTTAAAGTTACATACCGATATTGTCCCAGGCAGAGATTTCTTATGGTGCATCCTCACCAGCTGATCATCTGTGCAGAAGATGTGGAAATTTGGAAAGCATTGTTCTTTTATTGAATAAGGACAAATGAAAAATGAGGTTACAGGAATTTAGTAGGAGGAATGATTTGTTTGGTCATATGGCTGCTTTGCTTAAACATCTTTTGCTGTCATCATTTTTAAACTCAAGGCTATGTTATGTAAGTTTTAATGCTAAAAAGTTACTACTGAAACTACTTACCATTAGCATGCGTAGCAGTATGTTGTGTGCTGAAGTTTAAACTTCCTCAAATTCAAAAAAGAGCAACAGAGCTGCTAAAATTTCTTTTATCTTTTCATCTTTTTTGTTTGGTCATTTTTTTGTTGTTTCTGTTTCACAAAATAATGGAGTTTGTTCATGATGTGCTATTTGACCCCAGCAGTATCTCTTAGTGTCGACTGTTAGATCTTAGTTTCTGCACATGCAAAGTAACTAAGATTGGGGTTTGCGTAAAGGTGAATAAACACATTGTTTTATAAATCCACCCCGCTTTTGGTCTCATGTTTTTGGTGTGTCAATAAACCTGAAACAGAATCTGTGCATGGCTACAGATGCTGCTGGTGAACTGTCCTTTACTTTTTTAGCTGTGTAGTTTTAATCTACATGGCCAATGCTGCTCTTCTGTTGCTGGAAATACACAGCGGATGATACTTATGCTGCTGCTGCAACTCTATGGAGTTGACATTTTCTTTAAAAGCTGGTTGTGCAGGACCAATCTTTTTCAGATTAAGGCTGCAGACTGTTGTTTTCTGATTTCCTGAAACGTTCTCACAAATGTCTTCACATAAGACATTGCATGGAATGGGAGATTTAGAGTAAGATTATTTATTTGCCATTTAAAATCCATTATTTTGTATTTCTTCTTGTTGAGGATCAACTGTCTCTTCAGACTACAGGTGAAGGTGAAGTATGTTGGCAGGTACAAGGAGTTCTCTCATTAAAGCCTCCTTGGCATCAAGCTGACAAGGTGCTTGAAAGTACTGCCGGTCAACTTCCACTTGATCTTTCTCTAACCCAACAAGGGTGTCGCATAAAGGTCATTTCATACAGCCGGAGGACAAACAGGAGCAGCCGGCTGACTTCATAGATCAGTTACATAACATCCATCTAAGATATGCAGCAGTAACTGTGAGGCCTTGAGACCTTTCTTTTCTTGCTTAGCCTCGGTTACAGTTACGCAGATGTTGAACAGTGTTTTACAACTCAGTCGTCAAAGGTGATGTAGGAAATCGCTTTGAAAGTTTTCATAATAAAAGGTTTTATAACTAATTTGCTAGCAAAATGTTATATACACACTATCTTGTTGGGTCCCAAAAAGGGTGCATTTAAGAGAAAGGTATCTCACAGAACAAGATAATCAGATCTCAAATCACAGTCAAACACAAAAAAAACATTTTTACTCATTCACATTTATGGCCTGACTTTCGTTGTTTTAAACAAGTACGATGATAAGTACCTGTATGCTACACTATACTGTTATGTTATTGTGAACATTAATGTTTATAATTGATAGATGCTGATTTGATTCCCTACCTAAGAATAATTTGAATATGTCTTTAAATTGAAATGCTTGTGAAATTAGAACCTGAATACACATTTCCTTTGCAAATTTTTACAGCTATTCAAAATAGAATTTTCAATATCAAATTACAACAAAGCTTGTTTTTAATGATGATGATGAAGCTCGAATACAGATCAACTCTCATGCGAGTATTAGAACAAACATTTTTCTCACATACACTATTGTGAAAATGGGCCATAAGCAGTCCAACATAATATTACTATAGAAACACTGCGTGTCTGTGTACTGTGCATTGCTTACTGGTGGTGCTCTACATACATTTTACTTCATGTCTCACTTGCCACAGATGGGAGCTGTCAGTCAGAGGGCTAGAGGCTGAACTAGATCAAGAGGTCTGTGCCAGAGGTGACAGAGCTGACTGGCACATGTCAAGTTTGTCCATCCTGAAATATGAAAAGACATACTTTCACTGCTGCACACATTGACTGTGCATTTAATACATTTATACATGTAATGCATTTATACACCAGAAATAAATCCAAACTATGCTGCTGATTGTGCGCTCACATAAACATCCACTTTGCCCTGTCTTCTCCTAAATGGAGATTCTATCACCACTTACAGCAAGAACACTCACACATAACATCAAATGGAAAAGGACGGCAATGTGGTCTTACACTGGATGTGTCACTGACACTTGAAGCCTGATTCATGCATGTTGAATCAGAAATGACACATTTTCTTATGCAAATATTCAGCTAAATCAGAATGCACACACACATACTGCTGCGACTTATTCTTTTTTATACAAAAAAATAAATACATTTTTAAATCATGAAAAGGAACCGCTTATTACTCCTTTTTCAGTATCAAAAGTAATCCAGGTGGTTGTTTACCTAACAAACAAACATCTGTAGGGTAAAAAATATATTTTGGTCCACACAAACAAATCTGTTTGCTGTATTCACCAAAAGAAAATAAAGATTTTTTTTTAGGTTTATTTATTGTATTTCCTTGTTCTTTCTTCATTTGCAGCATGTTAAGCTTTCATAGCCATTGACACAAAGTTTTGCCTCCACAGATAACTATTTATTTGTGCACAGGTCGTCACAGGAGTCATGCTGGGGAGAGTTATTTGATCGTGAACTGCTGTGACTGTTTTTGTTGCACTTTTGTGCAACTGTGGGTGATGATGAAATGAGGGGAAGGGTTGAGGTGAGAACTGGGACAAAACCTTAGACCACATAATCCACCTATCGCCTTATTTCAACCCCTCAGCCTCTCATACGCATAAAACCATGGAAGCTGAGCGTGTGCTTCTGTACTGCATGAATGTGTGTGTGTGCAGCCATCCACAGCACTCAGTCCCAGGGCCAGGGATGGTTTGGGAGGTGGGGCTCTGGACAGCCATTGATAAGGATGCCCAGTGACAGGAACTGCACTGCCACTTGTAGATAAAATAAAAGGACAAAGAAAGAAAGAAAAAAGAGAGAAAGGCTCAAAAAACAGATTTTGTAACCGGGGCGACGCTGTCTCAGTGAAATCAAGGTTACAGCGCGCGAGAGCAGACACATTTCCAGACACTGTAACAGGATTAGTTTCACCATAGAGTCTGATGCTGTGTGTGTGTGTGTTGCACTGTGTGTGTGTTTGCCTGTGACTGAGAATGAAACCACCCCCACCACCCACTAACACACACACACACACACACACACACACACACACACACACACA
>JAOXYL010000086.1:13661919-13679737 GCA_028564955.1 Terapon puta | reverse complement strand
GTGTGTGTGTGTGTGTGTGTGTGTGTGTGCTTGTCATTTTGTCAGTTTGCCAAGTGCAGTCTCTGCAAGAACAAATAATGAATGGAATGAAATGGAAAAACACTGATTCCTCCTGTAAAAAGTGAACTATCCTTTCAGTGGTTTGGTTGACACTGACTCTGAAGGTCTGTGTTTTATTACAGAACTTGTCCAGAATCACTAGCTTTAGTCTTTCAAACCTTGTTAGGGGTTTCTTATATCCATGAGCTCCGGCTGGCTACTTGGCTTTATTTGGGAATGTGAGTAATACGTACAGACAGATGTTGCCTCAAATGTTTCAGTGGACTTTCTGCTTTCCTGTGGCTGCCGCATAGCTTAACCTTCTTCAAAGGCTTTAAAAGAAGATACTGTTCAGTTGTTTGACACTGAAAAACCAACACACAACAAAGTTAAAGTTGATTGACAAGGTTAAAAAAGACCATAAAGGCAGACTTTGTTTTAGTTTCTGAAATGTGTGCGAAGTTGTATGAAAAAGAGAACATGGATTGTTAGTAATGTGTCTGGCAACTAGCAGCTTCAAGTAATTTGTATTCTGTATTTTAGGGTGAAAGTGAGAAATAGAGATGGAAAGGAAGATGAGAGATGAAAATTGCTATTATTTTTAGTCATTAAGAGGTGGGATGGAAATTAATTCAACAGCAGTGCAAAGCATGGACTGAGAGTGAAAGGGGGAAAAGGAGGAATAGACAGAGGAAAGGAGGGAAACAAAGAACCAAGAGGAGAGATTCTGTGGGTAAAATTTCGAGATTGTCCATGTCAAGACGTTGGGTAACCTAAGCTGATTACATTTTACTGACTATCATATTGCAGCCCATGGATAGAATTTTTTTCTTTTGCTCCAAAGGGAATTTAATTATATAGGCACAATGTAAAGCATTGAATAAACTCATAATAGACAGTAAGAGAGAAGGTGAAATAGTCCTTTGTCCTCTGCTGGCTCAACATGAAATGGATGGTTGTAAATCTCAAAGACAGTAAGAGATGACCTCTTCCTTTGAGCGATTCATTACCAATGAGTATGGTGACTGAGCAAGAGGGACGGCTCGGTCATTACGACCTATTAGATCTTCACAAACCAGGGATGTCTCTGGACATGAAAAAGATATGAGCCGACTTTGAACTTTAACTGCCTTTTCACGTGATCTCCAGCAAAGAGGCACTTCTTTGGAACGGAAACAAAAAGTGTGTGAATTGTAAGAAAGGAAAAGGAGATAGACTGAGCTGTGATCTCTTGTCCTTAAATTCCACAATATTGGGTTTCTAAAGTCTGTTCACATAATGGATGGATGGATGGATGAATGGATGGATGGATGGATGGATGGATGGATGGATGGATGGATGGATGGATGGATTTACCAATTAAAAATTATTTTTTAGTTGAAATTAGTTTAGTTTTTGCCAGTATCATTACTCGCCTGCTATGAGACAACCAGCATCTAAACTGCAGCCAAAAGTAATGGCAGCTCTGTTATAGATCTTATGGTGCTGAGTGAGACTTTCAGTCTACTGTTGCAGTAATCCTACTTTTAGTTTATAGTTCTGTAACATCTGATCTTGGCAGCCTGCAGAAGCATTGAACAAATAGCAGCGCCTGTGGCAGGCAAAAAAATTAATTAAATTTTATACTTATTACCATTATAGACCTTTTGCTCATTCAAAAGATCATTGTCGTCATCTTCATACTGAGGAAGAGTAGAGTTTGTAAAAAAGGATGGTCATAGTATATAACAGATACGTATAAGTTCACAGGTTTACTGTTTTACTATTTTGTAAAAGGTTTGTCATTTGTGTGTTTGTGCTTCCAGCTGTTAAGGTATTTACACTCACACACTTACATGCAACATACAATTAACATACACGACATGATGAACTCCTAAGAGTGTGAGCACCCCAACCTAAATTATATGTGACAGGTTTTGAATATAGAGCAGCTGAAAAAGTCATAATCATAATAAGATCAGTGGTGCTTTGGGGGGTAGACAGATAGTTATTGCCACATCCAACTGGAATGTGCCATGAGGAAGCACAATCACTCATAATGACAGTAGACTGAAATCCTTCTCAGTCTAAAATCGCATTGAGGCAAAAGCCTCATTAAATATGCATACACATCCCAGAGTTGGCATATTGGAAAATCTGAAAAAGTCCCACATAATAGACTGACTCTTTCTTCTCCTGGCAGCAAATTTTTCCCCAGAGTTAGAAAAACTCCCAGGAGCATCTTATTTACAATAAACCCCCCCAACACACACACACACAAACACACACACAGAGGACATCTGGGCTGTGAGTTTCAGTCTCAGTTTTGTCTTACAGCATCTGACTGTTAGCCTTGTTGGTCTCAATTTTTTTGTCTTTTTTGCTGAGTAGGCTACTTCTCTCTAACTGGACCCCTGAAGCGGTCATACTGTTCATTATTAAAATGCAAACTTATCAAAGTCAAGCCCTCATCACTTAAATTAAATCATTTCAAGGCTGAGTGGCTCCCACGTCTCAGCCTCTTCCTCCATTTTTCATTTTCGCTTCTTGCCCATCCTCATTTCAGGAGGACGATCTGCCATTCATGTGAAATTGCCATTTGCATAACTGATGCAGGGGTAAGGGTGCAAACTGCGGTGGTGTTGATGTCACGAATGCAATCGGAGATGGGAGCGGAGGAATTAATTGGCCCGCCGCATTACTTCCTTCCCTCCCGCCTCGCTCTCACCCCTGCCTTTGCTTCTTGACACAAAATGTCACGCGGTGACAAGCGATTCCAAAACTATGACACCTCTAATGCTCGTGCCAGGAGACAGACTGGTCTGCTTTGCGTTTCCTTCTCTGTAGAAACTTTCTGGTGAAGTTGCATCAGAGAGCATTTGCTTTGTTAAGAGTCTGAATTGTTTGTTTCTCGCTGCTTTGGCCCTTTTAAATCATCTAAGTGGAGCGTTTCAAACAGTCACAAAATGTCAGAAGGAATTTATGCCACTAAACCGCTTATGACTCCAGTTAAGTAGTCCTAACACTTCAGCCTCATTATGTGATTATTCCTGTTTTCAATATTCAGTCATAAATAATGAATCCTTTTGCCGTGTGCTTTACCATTCTTATATGAGCATAAAAATGCACCCACCGGCCAGGATTCATTTTTGCTGCATGCTGTTTTAAAGTGGTAATGTAATTTTTACGGCCTTTTAGCAGTAAAATGAATGTATTATATCTGAGGGGTTGACAGGGTTGTTGATCAGTACCGGTGTCCCCCAATTTTAAGACACTCCCAGCATATAACAACCAGTCATTAGTGAAGTTATAACCGCTCTAGGGAAGATTTTAATGCAGCAAGGGCACAGTGTCACACACAGCCAGACACCCTTCAGAGTTTAACATCAACACAGAGAGAATGAGTCTGTCGTTTGTCATTGCAGAAAATCAGTAAAAAATTTCTGTGATTTCCTAAATTGGAGCTGGATTTTGTCACCTTAATGTAGCAGATTTAGAGTAGAAGTTCTGTCATACTCAACATGAAAAATAATGACTTGGTATTGAAATGGAATAGGATTGATACGTGAATGCCATCAGGATGGGCACAGAAAGAGGATAACGGGGCTGTGATGGCCTGAGAAGAAATGAATCATGACCTACGAGGATGTGAGGATAATTGAATTCCCATTTCACCCTTAGATTGTGTAACTAAGTGAGCAACTTAGAGAGTTTAAAAGAAAATAAATAAATGAAAACATGAATTTATCTTTTTTTGTTATTGTCTGTTGAATGCTTTGAAACCTAAAGGCTTGGTCAGACATTTAATCAATTAATTTAAATAGAATTGCCATGATCTATGGATTGCCTAACAGAAATCAATTTGATCAAATATTTTAAAATGAAATGAACTTTGACATGCAAATAAGCATATTTAAACATTAGTAAACCATCTTCCCAGAGCTAATCTAAAGTTATATAAAAAAAAAAACCTCAAAGCAATCACAACTGATCAGCTTTGATTATCAGCTGTTATTTTTATGGGAAAGTGGCTGGCAACATGTAATACTTGAAATGCTACAGGCTTTCATCACTGGGACACAAGCTCAGTTACTGTTGTTTAACCAAATCGGTGATAGATAGTGACTTAACTGAAATTTAATGACATGAAAATCTTTGAGATTATTTTTTATATATATAAATTTCAGCATATAGCTCCATTTTCCATTTTCAATATGTAAGCCTACAGCTGCTTTGTAGAACTCCCAGTCAAATTTCAGAGGCAGAAACTCCCTAATGTCACATCAGATGAACATGGATCAGGTGTGCCAAGCAGCAAGCTGTCGCCATGCGAAGGTCAACATCAAAGTCAGATGTGTAGCAGGTAGAGAGCTGTGCGGAGGGTACTGTTGTTCAGAAGCTCATCTTACCAGTGTGCCACTTCCAAGTGTGAGTGTTATTCCCAATGACGTTCCAGTAGCCGGCCCATCCCTCTGAGAGCTGATTAGGACAAACGGAGCTGACAGGTTTGTCGTTGTTCCCGGAATGAGAGAGACATGCCAGGAAGTAAAGTAGAAACCTCCTTTTCTGACAGACCAAATCACACAGAGGAGAGATAGGAGATATGATCCCCTTTTAGACTATTTGATAGCTAGTCATTGTCAGAAAAAACAGAGAATTTCTATGCCAGCACCATCTTAAAAGAGTCCCAAATCATCAACAATGAGACATATTTCTTTCTCTTTGTCATGGAGAAGTAGATAATTTCTCAAATTATAATGACTTCAGCAAAGTATAAGTCTACTGTGCAATTTTATAGTTGAAAACTGCAGAAAATCAGTTATCATTTTTACATGACATCAGCATACTGCTCAAACACGACAAGATTGGTGTTTCTGTTGCTCTGGTTTCTGGAAATGGCTCATTTCTTTCCTTAATTAACTTTAGTAACAGCCTTGTGGACTGCTAAGTCATTAGACATATGTTAAATGTGGTCGGTGTAAGCAATTTGGTAGCTATGGATGCAGAAATGACTTTGGGGATACAGTTGCTGCTGATTCAGTTACTCAGTGACCATTTTATTTTGTCCGTTTGTTGGAGCATTTTGAGACTTTGAGGATGAAGTATTCATGAAAGACATTTTATATTATTACAATAGGTTAGGTAAGTAGGTCTATGTTGTTGTTATTATAGGTTTTAGCCATGTTAGCAGTGGAATTACCATGAAATTCTATGCAAATGTTCCCCTCAGAATAAAAAAAAAACTTCTCTTATATTCATTTAGCACATCATCAGGATAAAATACAAATTTGTCTAATATTTAAATTTCATCAGCCACAGTTGGAGTTTGTATTTAATGTCGCTCAGTAAATATTACCTTCCAGTACTGTAAAAATGACACTTCTTAAACATGTTATTGACATTTTGTAAGCATTTGGGTCAAAGCGCCACTGTGCCCGAGTACATCCTCACACAGACTGTGGCTGTAGATTCATAGTCTGCTTATGTTATTCTGCGTTCTGTGTTACAGCTCATGAATTTCAGTATTTCTGGACTACGTCACTGTAACACGTTGTTGTGTTTGTCTTGTAAATCCACAAATAATCAATGAATCAATTAAGTTTTGTGCCGTGATCAAGGCAAGTCCCCCACAATCCAAGTTTAATTAACTTTGCAGCCTTCAAAGTCAGCCTTATTCCCCATCATGGAGAGATGATCTGTTATATATTCAGTGCCAGTAATTCATTAGCTATAGACACCCTCATGAAATGAATCACAAACTCATTCACTCAATGACAGATTTGCTTTGACAAGCACAGCTCAAGTACGAGTCACGGGGTGTGTCAGAGCGCTGTGAATTTTCAGAAATTAAAACATTTGAGCGATGTTCACATAGGGTGCAATACACATCTGTAAAGTGCTGCTATTGCACTATTATTTGATTTGGGAAAGATCCTTCTGTTTAACAAAACAATCCTCTCAAAAGCTTTTTGTAAAGCAACAAAACACAGTTCCATCGTCTGCTGTGGTAGAAATGAGTCTTTGACCACCGTGTGACAGTAAAGCATAAAAGACTAAGCCTCAGAAGGACTGATTCATAAAGATACGGACACTGCATGCTGTCCACTAATTAAATTTATCTGGCAGGGATCTGGGGATATTCTTCTTAATTATAAGAAATGTAATTAATGTCTCTGCCATATGAGCTAATTTCAATGGCTTGCTATCACTTTTGATAGAAGTGAGGAATACTTTTTTTTCCCCACAGTTTTGCATCGATGAAAGAATTGGTTATCGCACTCGCCCTGATTCATTTGGAAAACATGAAAGCCTCTCCGATAGCCACATAATTAAACTGTTATTTTGGGGCATTCAATTTAAACTTGGGCTCAGCAGTGCCCTTGTAGGAGGAATAGAATTGCTTTGTCTCAGCACTCTCTTTGACTCTGAACACAGTTTAAAGAAATCTAGTCGCAATAAAACACCAGATCTGACTACGACAGGAGGCACAGAATTAATGATTTGCCTTTGATCCGGCCAAGCCATTGCACAGGCCTTTTGTCCTCATCTAAATGAGGTCCTAGTTCTGTGAAAGACCGCTAAATTATTAACGCTGTGCTAGAAGTTTGACTTTTGGATTTTCCCTTTCTTTGCATTGTACCGAGGGAACCTTTTTGGCAAAGAATCCAACGGCTTAAAATAGAAATAACCTGAACCATGTTTGCAATAATCATGATGCCTCATGGAGTGGAGTTGCAGAACATCTGCCTAATCCAATCAACTTCCACATTAACCTACATTGTCTATCTCTGGATATTATTTCAGGACTTACTGCAGCAGAATACTGCACAGAACATTATATCATGTGATGGACGTCGAGCTGCCGGCTACAATTTGACTGTAGGACGCCCTCATCTTGTTTGATATATTCAGCTGAGGTAGAAAGGGGAGGGGGATGAGCCCATCAAGTGATGATTTGCGTAAACAAATAGATCTTGACTGGTGGCATAATCCCTCTCACGATGGCCAAAGGGAAAATTGAATGCACTGAGATATCAACGTCAAAGTCAAAGAGCAGAATAGAGTCTATTTTTAATCCACTTAAATGAGTCCTTGATTTTCTGTACCTTTGCCACGTTATTCAACCTAATGAAAAATGCTTTTGAAACTCAGATGGTGCTCCTGAATAAAAACTGTGCGTGTCTGTTGATAAGCAAAGATTTAACTGAAATCATTCTGCATAATAACTATTTAGACAATGTGTTTTCTGGTGATGCTTCTGACTTCTTTGGCTGTAGAGACACTGGAAAAGAAGACCGTCGGCTTGTTGACTCTCCTCTCCTCCACTTCAAGAAAACTCAACGGTTTAAATGATTGACATATTTACTCCTTCTCAAGCAAAGTCCTCTACCATCCCTCTATCCATCAGTCTCTGCCCTTAACGACAATTTATCCTGTTGAGAATGGGCCGCGAGAGGTGGGAGATTACGGGCTAATATGGTATTGGAAAGGAGGAATAATCTCACAGACACCCTATCTTTTCTCATAAACTGCGAGGCACGGGGACAGTCCTCCAGCCTGACTGACAGGCGCCAAGGTTAGGGTGCGTCAGATTGGTGGAGGCAAGTCCAAAAGCCAGTTAGCAACGTACCGTCTTAGCCCTCAGGTCATCATTGTGGACGACCGCCTGTGTTATCAGCTCTAATCCTGGCCTAAAGCCCCGTCCCTGATTCCTACAGGACCAGTATTTCTCATGGACGTGAGCTGGTTTTGCAATAGTCTGAAAGATTTTTGGTGATTTTATTAAAAGTTTGAGGGCAAATTTCTGCCAAAGTCAACACCATTTATTTCCTTTTTAAATTACTCTGTCTCATAAATATTACATTAATATACTTCTAACAAAAAAATAGTGTTGGGAGACACATGCTCAAATACATTTTTTTTGTCAACATAATGAGGTCATTTTTTCAATTAAGTCACAAACCACATCTGCTCATAACAGCTACAACAAGATTGGTGTTCTTTATGATTATGTCCAGGCACACAAAGCACTTGATTGACGTTAAAGAAAGATCATTGTCTTGTTAAAATTTTGAAAATGTCAACATTGACTTGTTTATTTACTGACTGAAATCAATCAGCAATCTTAACCAGAATACTTTTGTTGCCTCGTCTGACCAATTGCTGCATCTTGTAAGAGCACATCTCTCAGACTAATTCAAAGTCTCCCCAAAATTGAAAAAGAAATTAGTTTTGTCTAAATCATTCAGCTTTCTTAACCAAACAAAACAAAGAACAGTGTCTCATATTTGCTAAATACTTCAATGTAATAATTGGCAAACCTTTTTTTTACATTTTATCTAGAAATGTGATTTCTTGTATGAATATGGAGTACTATAAGTTTTAAAATGTTTTGTGTTTTACTGAACTCACTCACAAAGTCTGTATAGATCTTTTAACGTAATCAGGGATGCAGTGGTTCACTGGGTTATTCATTCGTGACATTAAGGTCCCAACATGCCTTGCTGTATTGCCGTGCGAGAAAGACTTAAGTCACTTTTAATCAGGCCTCTTCTGTTTTTTTTAATCTGTTTCTGCTTGATCCCCGCAGGATCAAACTCACCTTCTTTTAAACTCTGTCTCCTCCATTTCCCTTAAGAGCAGAGAGAAGACTCTGCACTCCTGGCTCAGTTTTACTTCACCCATCCTTTGCTATTACTTCCTCTCTGGAAAATGAGCTTATAGGATTTCTGTGACAAAAGGGAGAGATTCAAGTTTACATCTAAATGCACTTCTCAGACGCCACTGCTCCTCTGTTCGCTCAGAGAATGCCTGCGTTTGCCAGGAAACTGACAAAAAACATGCCGTCAAGAAGCTGACGATGTTTAAAGCAGCTGACAGGCTTTGCGCCAGATGCCTCACACATGCCTTTGGGGATTATTCTTGAACATATCTTATTTCCCAATACGTTCTGCACAGTGGATAACGATATGAAATATGCAATTGGTAATATTACGCCTGTTTACCTATGTTATGAAGCAGTGATGCCTTTCACAGAGCTCTCAGAATAGATCTGGATTCAGTATGCTCGGTATGCCTACATATGTCCTATTGCATTGATGAAATCTGTTTCTACTCTGAGTATTATTGCATTGCAAATGGAGACTTGGTCAAGATAGTGGGAAAAAAGTTTGACAGTTTTATATTTTTTACGGAATGTGTGTTTTTATGGAATGTGTTCCTGCATTTCTCAGAGTGATATTCATCATAAACTGATGTAACAATAATAATAATAATAAACCAATCGTGGTGCAAGGAGGCAGATGTGGTTATAATATTTTGGCACCACAGCAGCACAGGAATATTATAGTGTTCAAGAATAAATGTTTAATTTGTAAAAATATTCATTTATAGTTTTATTCTAAAGTGGAAGATAGTTCTATAATCATAAAGGCCAGATGTGGACCTTACAAACTACATCCATTTAGGTCCTGTGCAAACTACAAGTAATATGCAACAATGCAAGACCATATGTGCCCGTTGTTTCATAGTTTATACTCATTAGATCCACATTAATACATTACAGCATGTGCAAACTGACTCTGCTGCATGGCGAATTCTTAAACACCACGTCTGACTTTGAAGGGGATTATCCTTTAATAAGGTTTAAGCCAAATATAAGAAGACTCTTTAATTAAGCCAATCATTTCAAACCATGTGCCTGTGATCCAGCCTCCAACCCAAAACAAAGAGACAATAAAGGCAGTGTTCTGGTTCAGGTTAGTGCACATTTACATGACTCTATAGAAATGGCATTGGACATCTCTAAACATTTTATTCTCAGGTTAAAGTACATTCAAAAAGACCAAAAACTGGATTATACACCGAAGTTGCATCAGTATTCAGTAAGTGACATTAACATGACTGACAGTATGTAAAATAAAAATATCATTAATAATGTTAAAATCTAATCTGGAGCAGGTAAAATACTGGGGAGAGTAAATTCACAGAGATATTTCTTTCTACATTTTTCAACCTACAATTGAACTTATTAAAGGAGGACTGTGTTCATAAAATCAATTAAAATCACCATGAATAAGGATGAGGGTGGGGTATTTGAGACATTTTATTTACTCTTATTGTTTCCTCCCAAGGAACAGAGGTTACAGCTAAATAAATCCCCTCTGGACCTTGACTGCTTTTGTCTTCCTACACATTATAGATAATGGAATAATTCACTTGCCCTTGAGCCCCTCGCCGTGCATCCATACAGAACTTCTTATTGGGTCGCCAGCAAATTGAATGAACCTCCTTTCCATAAAAAGGTAATGGACTCCCTCAGATAGCCCTCTAAATAACACGGACGGTAGGGGAGGTGAGATGAACCAATTTATTATCTGACTTTGAAGAAGGTGCATACGAAGGGGAAGGTCACTCGCTCATTGATCACCAGTTCCCCCTGTAGGGAAATGGTAATTATGTGTACCAACATGGACCGAGGTCACCTCCAGCCATCACCAGGAAGTGTTAGAAGCCCTCCAGGGAGACAGTAAAGCTGCATTGTGGAACATTATTGTTTTAGTATAGATTAAAACTGCTGTATGTGACATGTTTGATTTCATGGGGATCTTAAAGAGTTTGAGCAGAATATTTTTGGCACCAGCAAACAGATGTATTGTTAAATTATTGAAAGTTAATTTCAGATTTGCTCCATATGATATTTTCCATGTAGCACAGGAAGGACAAGATATTAGAGAGTTTAAGCTAGAATAAAAGTATAATTAAAAAACTTTCTCATGAACTTTGTCTTTAATTTTTAGTGAAAATGGCTCTGCATGTGGTCAGTTTAAAACACCATAAGCAAGCGTCTGTTTGCGCCCCATGGCCTGTGGTTCTTAGAGCCAACTAAACATGCTTGTTATGCAAATCCAGACTCACCAAGCGAAATCATTATGTTGAGCTGCAACACAAATCTCCTAATTAACTGAGAGGCCAGATAGGTAGTTAAATTTCCATCTGGCATCTACCTCTGCTGGTACACCTTAAAGGGGGAAAACAAAAAAACTCAGAATCAGGATGAGATTTATTGCCAAGTAGGTTTTAAATGCAAGGAATTTCTCTTGGTATGTTGGTGCAAAACACTAAATATATTGAGTAGAAAATGTAAATAACAAGGTGAAAGGAAGTACTGAAAGTCAAGAGCAAAATTCAAAATAAAATAGACAATGACAAGAGACTATATGTACAATACAACTGCTTATTTAAATAAAAGATTTGTACAGATTTATGTAGGATTGTGAATATTGAAAAGTTTATTTAAATAGATAAAGATGTCAGTGTTTCACCTAATGTTAAGCTACATGTTCCCTCTGCTTCTCTCCCTGCTATTAGAAGAAGACAGCAGCTCCAGAGACGGATATTTGGTTCCTGGCTGAAGCAATTCAAATTCAGCCAGAGACCTCAGGGACATTTTATCTGATTTTTCTGTGCGACTCATTTCTCAACTTGTAAATGAATCGATTGATCCATAAGTGATCAGAGAATAGCTAAACATGTCTCTCTCTCATCCCTCAAAGGCAAACATATTCAGCTCAAGATCATGTTAAATGAAGAAAAACAGCAAATCTTGAATTTGAAAAGCTGAAAACTGTTTTATTTTGGCATTTTTGCATTAACAAATTAATTAAACACAGACTATGATACATAAAAGTATCTGTTTAAACCCCCATACATCCCTGGACCATCACCATCACCATGTCGCTTCTTCTCTGCTTATCTCCTACAGATGAACAGCGTTTTCTGTCTCAAAATCAGATCCACCAGACAGCCAGCAGCACCCACACTGATTAGCATCGAGGGTGGGGGGTGGAGGTGGGTGGAGGAAAGGGAAGTCAGCGGGTGTCTTGATTGCTCTCGTCACATTCTGCGTGCCCTGCTCCATTTTTAAGATGATTATTTCAGACGTGAATGCCAGGTTGCATAGCAAATGAAGCCTCCTCAAGAGCCAGCAGTGATGTGTCACGTTCGTAACACACACTCCCTCTTACATACACACACATGCACTGTCATATATAGTGGGTAGGGTTGTAACATTTACTCTACAAATTCCTGTCAGCAGTGGATGCGAAGACCAGTCTCCTCAGATAGTGTTGTGTATGAGGATTGGACACGTTGAGGTGTTAGGAAGTGATAGAAGTGATGCAAACAGCGCTGTGAGATAACTACAACTTTTAAATCAGTTTCTCTGAGGACACTGGAGTTAGATGTGAGTGGATTTATACTACGGAGATAAAAAAATAAGTGGGAAAAAAGCAGAAAGATGGAGAAAGAGTGATTACACTGAGAATTTGACACCCGTGGCTCATGCAACAGCCCACAGGGTGTAACATCAGATGTGAGAGGAGGTCCCGACTTTGATACTCGACGGACAACGGGTGGTACGGGACTGTGGAGCTCCACTCGCAAAACCGAGACTCTGCTTTTTGGACGAGACTCAAATAGACGGAGACAAAAGGTTAAAGCAGCGCAGGGAAGAAGACAAAACAGGCCCGGAGGTCTGATAGAAGCATATGAGGAGAGCGGGGAGTTTGTTGGCTGGAGATTACATGTGACGGCATCCACAGAGGTACATTTATAGCATCAGACTTGCGGTAGATCTGCTGGATCTGTTGGATGCTGTGTCTCCATCTGCCCGTGTGCCACACCTGGTGGGTGGCAGTGACTGGGACGTGATGAAGGATCACGGGGATGGTTTACCTGTTCGTATCTCCACGCCAAAACCAGCATGACGAGACAGAATGCATAGTGTGAAACCTGTAATGAGCACAGGTGAGGGTAGAGGGGACAGGTGTCGGGTTATCCATAAAAATAGCATTTATGATGCTATATATGTCTTTTGTTGTGCAGTTTAAGTTCTCATCTGGTGCTGCATATTTAGGTTGTTTTTTGGTGGTTTTTATTGTATAGCAAAAAAAAAAAGTTTCTTGAGCAAGTTTTGAAAAAAAAAAAAAGTCTTTGCATTTATTAACATTGGTAGGCAGCTCAGTTTTTTGGGATAATTCAGAATAAATTGAATTCCATGAATCCAATCATCAGCCTAAACATTTTCTGGCCTAGATGTTTTTTAATGCCTATTGGCAATTTAAGTGAGATAGTGTAGACTGACAGGAGAGAAGAGTGAAAACACACTGTTATCCATAAAATCCAGATGTTACTTGTGACATAATTTTGGGCCTCACCCCTCCCTGTAAATTATTATTTTTTAAAAAGCTAAAGTGAAGGAGGGCAAGTTTCTGCAGAAACCAGAGCTGCGCTTCATCTGGACTTGATGGGGCGGGTTACAGGTTCAATAAAAAGAAGCACATTGCTGCTATGAGGACACATCAATCAAGAGGCAGGAACAGGCTTTATTCTAAATTCTGGTTCGCTTTCTATTCTACTGACATTGATTATCTAATGAGGGAACAGATACTGTTGAAACATGTTTTGGCGCAGCCCTTTGTGAATAATTCACCGGGGCTATTTTGCATAGAAAAGGGGGATCACTGCTGAGGACGAGGTTGAAGAAAAGAGAGCTGAAAAGTCAAAAATAATGGAACATGTCGGTCCATTCTGAACACGCACTCTAATTACCAGCATATATCCAGATCTTGTCAGGAGTTCCCTCACTCTCTCTCCCACACCGAGAAGTCGATTGGCCCATTGAGTTTCATTTTGCCTGTCATGGCCGGCTGCAAACCTGATATGTTTACTGACACAAATTAGTGTGGCACTCTCGCAGCTCATTAAGGCAGGGAAGGGGATTGAAATAGCAAAGTGTAGGGTCCCAATCTGTTCGCCCATTGAGGTCTGTGCATCCAGACAGGTGTGTGGAGAAACCCTTGAGTTTATGCCGGGTATTATTCCCACAGAGCAGCTACGAGCAAACGTGATGGTGGATAATTGGAGGCAGGGGTAGGAAAAGGCAGCTCACAGGGTCCTTAAATCGCAGAGCCGTGGCTGCTGGTCTGTCAAAGCAGATTTTAAATTAGCTTCAGTGTCATGGAAAAAGTTATTTACAGTTTTCCTCGCAGTTGCTGGTAAATATTACTCGTTTAATTGGCTGATTGCATTTCAGCCAGATGGCAGTTTTTATTCTCCGTCCTTTCTCTCAATTAATTGGGAGAGGTGTGCTGAGAAAGTTGATAACGTTTGTCTAGTCGCTTGTAAAAATACTGTTTCTTCATACGGCCGAAAGACACGTCCCAAAATTAGCAAATGATCTTGAAGCCATCTGTCAGCTGCCGTTTGAGTGAGTAAATTAGGCTTGATTGACAAATTAAGACCCTTTTCAAAGCACAAACTTGCAGGCCCGTTTCCATGATCCAACTTCTTTCCGAAAGGCTCGACTCTTTTGTCCTCCTTCTTGGTCAAACTCTGCAGGAACTCCTGCCAATCACCCACCAGCTTGTTCTGCAGCTTCCTCCTGGCGCGTTACTCATCTACAGTGTCACAGTTGTGCTAATTAAACACAGGGTGCAGAATGATTATTGCTCGCTGCACTCCACATACATTAGCATCTGCGGAAGGCTCTCCAGTAATCTCCTTCACACAGGAAGAAGTGCAGTGAGAAAGCGCACCTCACAAGCAGCTAATTAAACCCAACTATGCCCACTTCCCTCCCTCCGCTTGTGCACGAAAGAACCCTCTAATCACTTCTAACTCAATTTGGAAGCAAGTAATTGATGCACATATAAGGTTTATGATGCGTGAAAGAGGAGAGACACTACCAGTTTAGATGTTAACAATCTGGGATAAGAGGACTGTGTGAGTTATTATTCTAAATCCTAAATAGCATCGTTTATTTTGACCACAAAGGGCACAGTGATGATAGAGTCAGCAGTGATGATGGTCGCGGGATGATGATGACAGCGGGATGATGATGCTGGCACCATCATCAGTGTTTGCTGCTGTTTGCTGCGGGGGCAGTCGTTATGCCCATGTGAAAATCCCTTTCCTCTGCTATTGGAACTGAGCGGCTACTGATTACTCCGATGGCTTTGGCTCCCTGCGCCACACTGGAATAAACTTCGCCCAACATTTTGCTTTCCAGGCCAAAGTGGATTTTAACAGGAATGAAATGTAAAGCAGCATCTAGGGGGAATTATGCCTTTTTTCAGAGCCTCAGGCTTCAGCCTCCAGTTCACAGGGAAGTGCTGCTGCCCTAACTCTGACATGAGCTCACCCTGGCAAAATATTACCATGTAGACAGCGCTGACACATACATATGACCATATTTGACATGTCACCATCTTAATAAGACATTCTCTGCACAAATCACACACTCTGTGCGGTGGCAGGATGTCGGATGAAGACGTTATTCAGATGTTGACATTCCTTCCTACAAGTTCCCCCCTCCTGTCAGCCTGTAGTGACTCCTGTAATGAACCACAGCGCTAACAGCTCTTGTGAATCTGAACGCTAGCTCTGGGATTTGATTTGATTTTAGCTGCACAGAGGCAGAAGGCAAATAGAAAGAGCTGCCAATGAAATCCAGCAGGTTTACCCAAGTCAAATGAAGCCTTTAGGCTATGGTTCACTCACTAAAAAAGTGAATTTATTTTCCTAAAGAGTTCATCCTCCAGTTGATGTTACAGTTTTCATTTACATAACTCTGGAGAGGAACACCTAGAGATATTCAAATAAATATTTTAATGAGATGCTCTGACAAATGCTTTGGGATATATGGGTCTTACTAAGTTTACTAAGTTTATGATATTTTTGTGGTAACATTTATTTTTTTCTGGTATATGTAAGTTATTACTTTCTCAAGCCTGCATTTCTATTATTCGATATTTAACCAGAAAAAGATCTTAAGGCTATTTATTTAAAGTAGAAAAAAAGAAAGAGTTGGCAGTAAGGAGGTTCTGTCACTATTAATATGGTGTAGCGTGTTCCTCAGAAAGAATTTGTGCACCTGTTTGACTTTAGAACCATCCTATCAAACTTCCAGAAACATTTAGAAATGCTCAATGCTAATTTTATGTTTTTTTGTGACTAATTTGACTCGTAGTGGCGTACCTATTAGGCCTCAACGTTTAGCTTGTGTGTCTAATGTATTAATTAAATTAATTTAATTACATTTAAATTTTATTATTATTATCATTATTATTAGTAGTAGTGGACGTGGTAGTAATAGTAGTAGTAGTAGTATTGGATTAGGAAAAATGGTCATTCATTTTATTTATTATTATTATTTTATTTTTTCTTGCACCTGTATGGACATAATAGTTTATTTTTCAGAGAAACTGATGCTTAGTTCTGTGCCTCAAATTTAATGGTAACACATTAGAGGCACAGACTGGGGTACATTTGAAAATCTTGAAATGTACTCCTGACACCTGTAAATATACTGTCTGTGAATATATAGTAAAATAATAAAGTAGTTGTTTCTTTTCACTTTGGAATCTCATTGGCAGAAACCTGTTATTTCAAATCAATAAGTCTAAATCCCACTGTTCTAATGAGCAGCCATGTTGGGGCAGAGCGCCCAGGTTAGAGGTCACAGGTTTATTCCTTTCTTCCTGTATCGATGCCACTCCAACTTAACCAAGCACAGAGCTTCATGCAGTGCCTGCTAACCTGTTCTACCTCACAATAATAGCAGGCAGGAAGCCCATTTACACATTCTTACGCCATCAATTCCCTTTCACATAATAGATGCTGTTAGGAAATTAGCATTGTGAATGTGTCTTTGTGTGTTTAGCGGTCATAGATGTGATTGGAGGTCATGGAGTTCATGCGTTATTGTGCAATGACATTTTATCATAGCCTCACACTTACACAGTTTTCCTGCTGGTTTGAAGCGACCAGCCATCAAAACTGCCGTGAGGTTTAATGACCGCTTTAGGCAAATGAAACCGCCAAGGTCCTGCGCGGCGGAGCTCGTGCTGGCTAAAATAAATGTGCATATACAATTTCTGTTAATATTTCTGACATGTTCAGAGCTTTCTAATCACCCTGAGTAACCTTTGCTTGGAGTTACAGTTCTTAGGTAAACACTTCCCTGGCCGGAGGCGGAGGTCTGAGCCAATCGACTCATTTGTTCTGTGTGAAAGTGATTGCTGCCGAGTGGAGACTGCTTTAATTTGATTGATGTGTGGTTCACCAAGCCGTGGATTTGGTTGTAATTACTCTTTGTGCTCACCGTGATAAGGAAATTAATCAAGCCATTATGTTGCTCCCATTTTATCATCAGGACACAATAATTGAATAAACCAACCTCACTTGTCTTCAAAGTCACTCTGGCTGGCGGGGTACTCACGCACAAGAAGGGTAAGGGGCTCGCTACTGCTGACTGGCTGATAGTGAGGCGAGGATGTTCAGCTTTGACAATGTAGTAATTCTGATTGAAATAATCGGGGCCAGTTGTTCTCCAAATGTAATCACATCACACATCACCCCCATTATCAAGGATGTACAATCAAGTGATTCTCCTTGTTTTGAACAAAAAACATTTACATCATTGACAGTGGTGTATTAAATCCCTCACTTGATGAAAGTAACAATACTATAAAGTAAAAATAATCTGTTGCAAGTCCTGCATTTAAAATCCTGACTGAATAAATTTACAAGAATATCAAAAACCTTATGTACTTAGATTATCAATGTAATGCTCCTCATGACTGAAATATTAAAATATAACACATAGACTTTTTTTTCTTTATAATCACGCATCAATGTGCAAGGAGCACTCATCCAAAGGGTCATAAAATAACCAGAAAGTCAGAAAACAAAAAAAAGCTTGTCTAAATTGTGGGGTTTTTTTGTGAAATATTGGATC
>JAOXYL010000086.1:13651799-13661819 GCA_028564955.1 Terapon puta | reverse complement strand
CTTCTAAAATCTCGTACCAAAAAAATGTTGTAAATTGTTGTAAAAATCCTAAATAGCTTTTTTGTGACATGTCGACAACCAAAAATGTTGAGAGCCACTGGTTAGATCTTGAACAACAAATTCTTTACATAGTGTGTGTTTTTATGTTAAAAAGCATGCAGCACAAAAATGCATGCAGTGGATTACTTTCCTCTGAAATTAAGAAATTAAGTAGTATATTAGCATAAAATGGACTTCAAATATAAATCAAATAATTACTTTCCACTATTGTATGTTAATAGAATGTGTGAAGCCCTTCCTCACATAGATTCCTTACCATAGATTTATTTTATAGATAATTGCAATGCAAGAAAACTTTCCCATATCACTACATAATTGTGGCCTAATGTGCTGTCAAAACTTAATGCTGAAGTTAGATTTGGAGCAAACTAGTAAAGACGGGAAATTGCCTGGAGCCACTGATACCTCCTAACTGGGGCTGAACAGCCATTAAATCTTTGATGTTCACTTCTATCATTCTGCCTTCCCATCATGCATTGTAAGAAAGAAGAGGCGGCCAATTTGCGGCTGATCTCGGTTGCCCAAAATGATTTGCATCCATCCTTGCAATATATTCTGGCAGGAGGAACATCACCAAAAATCTATTATCCTTCTTCATATATTTGGAAGAAAAAAAATCTCATCTAGGAAGGGAATACATGAGAAAAAATGGAACTTTTACATGGACAGACTTGTTCCAGGGTCAATGACAACCCCCAGGGGGATTTCACTGGAGAACCTGGATTAATTTCATGCCAACACCAAACATTAACATGCCAGCTCATTGAGAACCTCATTTAAATGTAAGAACTTTGAACATTTTTTAATGCCATGCCATGAATACTAAGCTTTTAGTACAGAAACCTAATGACATTTCCCTCTGGGTTTGATGGCATTTAAAGTGATAAAGTGGCTGGATCTTTTGCTTATGTGCCTAATTTGACTGCTTGATTGCGTGCCCGTGTTTGTGAGGATCTTGAGCTGAATGATTGCCTCAAAATCTCTTGACATGTAACAGATAACTCTTCTCCCAGAAGTATCCACTTTGAGTTGAAAAGTTTGATTTTGAGTTCCTTAAGAGTCAGCCTTGTGAGGGATGCGTTTGATTAACTATGTGTGGATTTAATTGCTCGCCTCGTGTCCTTTGGGTGGTGATAAAGTTGTTCTTGACTCAAAACTGAAACTTGGATAAACACTCTCAGCGTAAATTAAAGCAAAGTGCCTTGGGGACCACCCTGTTTGGGTTTTAATTGTGGTAGTTGATCATATCTTTCCCTGGTAATTATCTCAACTATCATCGCTCCTATAATAACGATAATCAATTGTTCCTGGTGGCTCTGACAGGGATAATGAAAAGTTTATTAGCCTCCCTGAACCTCGGTGGCTGGGGAACTCTTAAATCATCTGTGGAAATGAGGGAAAAAAATAAAAGCATCCCACTTCTGCATACTTTACTGTCGCAAATTCCTCCTGAGAGGATGAAGGTCATGCAAGTCCTTCCTCAGTCTCTGTTATCAGCTCTGATAGCCTTGACGTGTTTACAAGCTTGTAAGTTAGAGCGGAGCTGCTTAAGCGCTAATTTGGACAATTTGGCAACCCTTTACTTTGAATAATCAGGATTGTTTGGATTGTTGGATGCTCCACTGTACAGAGTAATGACACTCTGAGGAAATCTTTTTTCCAATATACTTAATGCAGAAGTCAACATTTTTTCCAGAGTTCTGCTGTTAATGTCAACTCTTACAAAACCATTTCCAGTGTGAAATTGGCTAAAATTTTATTGGAATCCTTAATTGAGCTCGAAATCACATGTGATTTATAAATGTAAAAAGTGCGTTTTCTTTGGCACGAAATAATCCGCTCTCTTGTTAGGACTTCCCAAAGTGGGATATTGTTCATCGATCGCCAGATGTTGTTTTCCTGCTGTTGCTTTAGGGTTAGCTGTATTGATCCTTCCATGTATATCCCCTAACTCGTTTGCCTCAGTTTGTTATTCCTTTAGCCCTTTAAGCGTGAGTCTTCTCAGCGCTCAGCAGGACAGAGCACCTGTGAGGATGGCATGGCAACCAAAATGACAGGGGGTCAGGACTTCAAATTAAATTGTAGTCACATATCTTGGACAGATATTCAGCATCTTTGTGTTTGAAACATTTAAATCTCTCATCATGTTCTTAGCACAACATCTTAAATGGCATAAACATCATGGTTAGACTGTCAGCACCCTAGGATATGTGTAAAAATTTAAGAAAATGTCAATACTAGTAGTACTAGATGACTTATTGCTAGGGTGATTTTTTTTATCATAGAAACATTAGATGGGTATCACTCTTCTTATCTGACTGTGTGTATTAACCAAAATGTCAAAATTTACTTTGGCCAACGTACACTCAAAATGTTGGGAACCAAGTATCACATCTAATTGGATCAAATTTGAATTTAAAAGTGTGAGGATAAATCAGTGTACACTTGTGGTGTGCACATGTATAATTAAACAGAATGAATTCAACCAAATGGACTTTTACGCTGAGAGAGCAAAACACAGCAGAGAGGGAGTTTCAGGAAGAGATGAGATTGTACAATCACAATCACAGTGTCTCATAACCCTATCTTATAAAATCTCTCTCTGTTACAGAAGGGATATCTACAGTCAAAGAAGTCTGAAAAGAAAAGGTTGCACTCGAGCTGTGTGTTTCGTTGTGTCCCCATAGATCCTCTACACTCATCCCAGCTCTGCACACACTCCCAGGCCTGCTGAAGGAGACTGTCAGGCAGTTTTTTTCTCTCGCTTTGAGTAAACACTTAATTTGAAAAAGCAGAGAGCAGATGAAAACATATCTTGCAGAATGTAATTGCGGCAGCTGAGAATGCAATCTGTGTTAATCGCCTGTGTGATTTTGACACATTTTTAATGCAAACAGCAGAGCTTTGTAGCACTGTTTTGCTGCTTAGTTTAATGGTTGCCTGCATGCCTCTTGCACACCTGTACGATGTCAGCCGGTGTGAGTCTGAGCCCTCCGACCGTGAGCCGGTGTTGTGTAAAGCAGCTGGCAGATTACGGAGCCGCTCCTGGCAGATATTGTAGCAGTTTATCTCAATTTTACATCGTAAATGGGGTGTGGACAATGAAACTGTACACAAACTATGATGATCCTCCTGTGGCTCTGGCAGCCGATGATGTTTTATGAATATCTCTGCACGGAGGTGGAAGTTCGGCAGACAAGCAGGTGCTTAGATAGAAAAACCGAGAATTTTAGATGTATTAGGCTGTTCCTTTCTCTTTAATTCATACTGAAAAAAGTACATTTGCACTGTTGTATTTGCATTTGTTGTGCTTTCTATATAGTATTAATATGTGAAACCTAAAGCATCAATAACCTTTTATAACATATATTTCTATTACATTCTTTATTTTCTTGTATTTTGTGTTCATCTCATAGCACTTTTTCCCCAGCACGTTTGTGGCTGTTCGTACAAAGATATAAATAAAGGTTTTTCTGAGAGAAATTGAAATGATTATTCCAACTGAAGTAGCATAGAGCCAGAAAATATACAATATAAGTAGAAATCATTGTTAGTTTGGGTAAATTTAATGGTATTTGCTGACAATTACAAAATATATGTAATCAAAATAAGAAGAAATACCACCAGTATGTTAGCAAATTAGCAGTATGGGAATATATTTTATAGATGCAGCATTTGCATAAACACACGAGTCTTCAAAGGAGGTGAAAATCATGTCTTCACCTTCTCTGAAAAGGTGCTGTCCTTGTGTTTGCACTGTCTGTCTTCTTACGCCATCTGTCAGTATTCTTTACCCATCCACGTGACGGCGAGTGGCAGAGGTGTGTGACGGAGCAGAGAAGCCCCATGTTGACAGGAGTGAGACGCTCCCTCTGCGACACAGACTGAAACAGGAGCCAGTCACAGCGTGGTCACCGCTCTCGGACTCCAATGACAGAATTACTCGTCACCAAGGAGGCTGCCCTAAAGTGTACATGCACAGCGTGACACATATGATGAGAGAAAGAGGTTAGAAAGTCAAGAAGTGGGATTCTTCCTGTATCTGCAGTGTTTGCGTACACTGAGTGGTTCAATGAGCGGCACTCCCATCATGCCATTTTTCAGTAGGGATTGCAATGGAGCTGATCCCAGCCTATCACTCCTTTTTACCTGTTTTATGGCAAACAAATCCAGTCAGGATTTTGGAGGATTAGTGTCCACGTAATTCTTCATCATGAAGTACTCTCACTTAATCCGCTCAGTATTTGCATTCATTTAAAGCTTTTTGCCACTTTGGTGCTTTGAATTGTCCCTTTAAATACCTTCGAGCGCAGCCTGGTTATGAATTACATCAACAAAAGGACTGCCTGTGCTTGAGAGACAGAAAGTGTATGTGCGTGCATGCGTGTGTGTGTGTGAGAGAGAGAGAGAGAGAGAGAGAGAGATAGAGAGAGAGAGAGAAGGAAAGAGAGAGGGAGCGAGGGGTGTTGTTTGACAGATACAAACAGCCCGCGATAAATCCAGGTGCTTATAGCTTGGAAAGTTTCAGCCATAAATTGCAGAGCCGGATCAAGGGAATGTGCATCCGTGATGGCGAAATCGATTTCATTTAGAAGTCATCAAACGCAGCTCTCAGAGTGACAACCAATAACAAAGAAGCAGAGAAGGGGCCAGTAAAAGGACTTAAGACCACTTTCCATGCTGGCCTCCTCAGTGCTGCGCGTTCAGAAGGGCAAATGTTTCAACCCTTTGTTCTCCTATGTCAAGTAAATTGCTTATGTTGTTCAGATCTTCGCGGGATGTATTACCACTGGCTGCAACATCAATATCTTTTGTCACACTAAACGTGTTCAGCAGCCAAAGACCTTTACGTACAACTAAAGCTGTGAAATGACTTTTTGCTAAGTCTTTGTGTTAAATTTGTTTTTTTTTGATACATCACATGCAGTGAAAAAATGGACCAGATATGCAACACTTTGTTGCTGCATTGTTCTGAGTGGTCCTGGCACCTATGGAGTAAATGACATTGAACCAAATCTAATCTAATCAAATCAAATGTTCCAGGATGCTCACTGAGGAAATGACACATTTGCATGGTTTCAGTTTGTCTCCGTATTCTGCTTTCTGGGGAAAGGTCGATTATTTTGTCAGACTACACAGAAGGTTGTACTGAAGGTTGTACATAAAACATCCTATTTTTACAGACATTGAATGAACAAGCCCGCCCATCAAAAGGAAGATTTCGATTATATTAATCTAATATGACAGCTGGTTGGGGAGGTGGACGAAGTTAAATTATTTTAAGCAGGCAGTAGTGCAATGTAATATTTGATGTGTTTGTTGTTGGCATTATAAAAGGGTGTCCCAGTGTGTTTGCTGAGATTAAGCTGGTCAACCCATAGATTTTTGCAGAGAGACATGGCAGACAAGTTGGATGCCGACCAATCAATCACAACTCATGACAAACACAGGTCAGCAGCAAAGAGGTGCCAAGAATCACCAGCATGTTTATGTGTGTGTAGCCCTCTGATTCAACAATATGCAACATGTCGTACCAGACATGTCAAAAGAAAGCCAAAAAATTGCACCAAAAGCTGCAGCCTCCAAAATTACCATACAGTTGAATCAACGCCTCTGAAACAGTTTCAATGTAAATTGACCATTAGAACCTCAGCAAAGGGAGTCTTCTTTACAGGACTGCTATATTAGACTGCTTTAGGTGTACCAACAATTGTGGATATCGCAATATACTCTTATCTTTGTAGCTTTCCCTTAGACATCTCTAAATGTATGGCATTGTTGTGGGAAACTATATTTATACAGCACAATCCATTTCTGAGTCTATTTCTAAGCACTTTATAAATCATATGAAACTAAAAATGGGCAAACAAACCAAGTTGGATTTTGAGGCTCAAACCCAAGTCTGTGTGGGTTTTCTCATAAAGACATGCAGGTTAACCTGTGACTCTAAATTGCCTCTAACTGTGTGAGAGGTTTCTGTACATGTATGCCCTGTGATTGGCTGGCGACCTGTGTCAGGTTGAGCCCAAAGCTGGGATGCGCTCAGTTGGCAGTTTTGGTATAGAAACTGAATTAAAGGCATTATCTTAAAGTACTTTTGAATGTGATTGATTTGTCAGGTATTTATATTAAATGTTTCACACCATGACAAAGGATTTTGTCCATATCTTCCACTTCCACGTAAATGAAATTCATCTTAAATGATCAACCACTACAAAAATTGTCTGTCATTCATTTGCCACCTTAAACATTACAGATTGCATACAACTTGCCAGTAACCGATATAAAGCAGACATTTATTTCCACTAGTAGGACATTTATCAAATCACCAGTAAATTTCAAGGTTCCCTTCCCATCAGCGTCCCTGATCAGACTAATCATCCTTCCGATGGCTGTCTTTATCTCGCTTCTCACCTTTCAAAGACTCGGTCATGTTGGAGAACCCAATTTGACGTTTTACATTATTAGGTCCCTACCAGGGGCACTCCCTCTAATGTGGGGAAGCAGAGGAAGAGGAAGGTGAGGAAGATGGAAAGCGAAGGCTCCTGCCTGCTCGTCGCTGGGGGAGGAGGAGAAGGAGACGGCGTTGACGGCCTAATCTCTGGCTCTGATTATCTTCTCATTACAATCAGACGGGAGCCACTCGAAGAAGAGGAGAATGTGTAATTACGCTTAAATCTCCCATGACTAAAACAGAGGATAATAAGCAGGGCTAGAACTGTGTGCTCACATCTAATCATTCAGTTTATTTAGTCATTCGTTCTGGAGACGCGTTCGACTACGGATGAGGTTTTTTTGTGGGGTTCAGGTGGAAGTGCTTGAGTTAGTCAACACCCGACTCATAGCAGCTTAATTTGGAAACCAGAAATAATTATCCTCAATATCAAAACTGCTGGAAAAACATTTAAAAAATGGAGTATGTAACTCTGCCTGTGTTAATAAGTGTTGTTAGCAAATACATTTAGAAGCCCTGTCTTTATCAGAAAAAAGGGGGATAAAAATTAAAAGGAGAACTTCAACCATTCTTATGACCGTGCATCTCCTAGCTGCGTCTGCCCAGCACGAGATAGAAAACACCATTTCCCAAAATGTCAGGGCAACTGAAGCATGTAAATAACTACATTTCAATTGACACCTCGATTTGAATGGTAAATGGCTGACCTCCAATTTTCCTGGAGAATGGCTGGCAGGGAGAAATGGAGGGGAATAAAACACATATCCAGTAGACCAGAGGGAATAAGGCTAATCAAGCATGCTAAATCCTCCTCGCTGTTGTATGATGGAAGCGTTAACTGTGTGGACAACTAGAAAAATCACTTTGGAAAAGTACTCATGAGAAGGCACACGAGTAAAAATTAAATCCTTTTCCTCCTTTTCTTTTGCTTTTGCTTTGCTCACAGCTCAGAGACTACGGCATGCCAGCTGCTCAAGACTGATGAGGGGAAAGCGGCAGACGCGAGGTTGGACACCTCAGACAGAAATGGCTGCATCAAAGGAAAAAGACGCAAACACCACAGCCACCGCAGGGCCAGAAGGTGAGATGGTCTTTATGCTTTCACAAATGCCAAGCAGCAGCACTTGAAAACCATCACAAGGGCTCTCTGATCTCAAAGAGCAAGGGCCTGTAAAGAGATAAGAAAGTCAAGAAATCAATGCCCTTTAAAATTGTAGGATTGCTCATCATAGTGAAACTTTTACGCTGATGAATGCTTTCAGATTACTTTGTTTTTTGGGGCTGCTTTTGTAGATTTAAGTCAATAAAGCCTTTTTACAGTGCACCAAAACTCCTTCAGGGTTCGACTCTCAGTGAGAAAACAGAGCTAATCTCTATATTCTGGTGTGGGGAATGTAAACAGTCTTATCAGGTCAGGCCCAGTGGAGAAATACAAACATGTTGTGAGGAATTCTACACTGTGTCATTCAGATCCTCTGTTTTCACCAGCACCTTGAACCAAAAGTCTCCTTCACACACACCGAGAATAATTTTCAGGCTTCTTATTCTGAGGTGGGAAAAATCAATTACGGCTGATTTTTTTTTCCTTTAAGAAACCTCTTAATTAATCTGACACCTTCAAAGCCTTTCCAGTCACACAGCAGGGAAGCAGCAAGCGATATGTAAAACACGACTGAAGCCGCATCTGAGGTGTTAGAGAGGATCATAAACATGAATCGCTTCTTGTTGGATGAACTTTACCCGGCGGCTGATCTTCTTTGTTTTTGAATTAAACAGTGAGCACAGAGAACATGCAGTTCTGATAATCATTTTTCTGGTTTGTGAGTGCAAAAAAGGTATCTGACAGAAAGATTTATAGTGTTTTTTATCCTTGAAACAGAGGGCATTTTTATACTGTAGGACCTCTCTGTTTAGTAACTTCCTTGTCTGAACCGTACTGGGGAATCATGACAGATTACTGACTCTTGAGATTCTGTTAATTTTCTGTAAAGTTTCCCAGCCCAGAATGTCAAGACTGGTATTTGTTGTTGTTACATTAATTACACTTCTTTTGCCATCTTATAAAAATGCAGTAATTTCTCTTTATAGCGGCAGAAATTCAACTTCACCTCAGCCGTGGCACTGTGCCCCCCTTTCAAGACTGTGGGAAAACCTGCATTCACTTAGACTGATGCTACGGGTGTATTTTCATGTGCTAATCTTGCACAGTGTTTATCTGCATTGGTGTAGGCATGTGGAAGTCTACTTTTACACATTAGTTTTGTCATTTGTGTACTTGAGTTTTAAGGCTTATCAAATGCTGAAACACTGCACAGTGGGTTATGCTATATGAGAGGGGATAGTGGGATAAAGTTAGCTTTTTTCCTCACTTCAGGTCACGGTGCCTTGCCATGTCTCTTAGTGACAGCTAATGTACGTGTGCATGGGTCTGTGCGCGAGTGTGTATGTGCATGTGTTGTTGTGTGCATATATGTGGGAGTGGGTTCTTTTGGTGTTCTTGATTTGTTTCGCTGTTTTTCATTTCTGTTTTTTTTTTTATCTCTGTGAAGCACTTTGTGCTACTTTCTGTATGAAAAGTTCCATTCAAATAACGTTTTGAATCTCACAGCGGCAGGTGGTTTAAATGTTGCTGTAGGCAGGAACGGGCAGTCAAAAAATAAATTGCTGGATATTTGCATGATGAAAACTGTATAAATTAGATCCTTTATGTACACCATATCAGTGATCACAGTCTTTAAATAACTGCTGGTTTGTTAAGACCAGACATTAAGCAAGCCGTCTTACATAACTTGACTGAACCCCACCATATTAATTGGCATTGCAATGAAAACACAAGGTAATGTGGTTCCTAATGTTCAAACAGGACAAATATTTAGACATATCTACAGAAATCAAACAAAAGTGTTTGAATGCAGAGGAATTATTACTGAAATTATGACTTATTACTGAAAGGTATGCATTTCTTCATTAATACCACAAAGTAAAATAACACAAAATCAGTGAACCTCCATTGTGCGAGTGAGAATTTTCTGAATATTTGTGTGCACAGTCACAAGTAGAACACACACATCGCAGGGCTACATACTGTACAACCATGAAACATGATTTTACGCCTCTGGAAAGTTTTCAGTTCTTTTCTCTCATCTCCATTAAAACCAGTTTAAGAGTGGAATTACACCCTTCGTGCTAGAAAGTAATCTACTAAGAAATGTGTCCTTCAACATTTGTGTTAGCCAACACAATATGTTGTCAGATGCTACTGTGTGTTGCTGCAGAAGTTGAATCAGCTTCAACTTGCTGCCAGAAGGTAGGAGTGCCACAGCAGTGGCCTCGCTAAAATAACCAAAGAAGCTGTGTTTTTCATGCATGACTATTGTCATTTTGAATACATCCTAAAAATGTTCAATTCAGCCCACCAACCAGGTGGATTCTCCTTCACAATAATCACTCGTACAACAATGTAAGAGAAATAAAAATATAAATACACACACACACACACACACACA